>VZTB01005347.1:17169-27784 GCA_013397245.1 Thryothorus ludovicianus | reverse complement strand
TGCATTTACACTAGCTAAATAAGAGCATTCCAACTGCGTAGGAGAGTTGGAATTGAATCAAACCTATTCATTTACATCTTCCATTTGTTCTTTTTCTTTCTGATACCTTGTACTCAAGGGGATGAAACCTCTTCAACAATCACCAATTTCAATTAATACCATTAATGAAATGCATGTTTAGTAAGAGGTGAGGGAAATGTTAATTGCATTTAATTTAATTACTCTTGAATAGTGACAACTTTATCAAGGGTTTTAGCACAAACAAAGGTGAGTATATATTTTTGTGAAATGCAACAAAATAATTTATTTCTGAAACTGAAATCTTAGTAAGCAAAACTAACAATTTCATGCCTCTGTAGATAAGCTAGAGATATAAAAAATATATTTAAAAAATTATTTTCCTTGTATGCAGTACTGATTTGCATTATGCAAAAGTTTAAATCACTGTAAACTTTTTATTCCCTTATCTTCTGTCTAAGAAACAGCAGAACTATGAAGATCTGAAAACATCTGGTCATGGTAGCAAGCACATGTGATCTGGAACAGGTTTGTGGGCATTGTTTTATGCCCTGGTCCTTAGGTATGTGTCCATGCTAGTAAATTAAATTATGGCTGTCCATGTTCCCCGTACTGAAATGGTGCTATCTACTTGGAGCTTGTCTTGTGTGTCTGTTCCATTGTCACATGAAATTTTGCCAGGAGTGGTTCAGAATTCAGGTAAGACTTGGGTTAGTCCCATGCAGCCAGCCCGCTCTGGAGAATGAAGCCAATAAACATCCATGGACATCGCTCTTCAGTCAGATCCTATGTCCAAGTGCACTCCTAGGCACATTTAATTAGCATGGATGCAGTCTTGGCAGTAGTGTGTCATGTGTCACAAGGCATCTCTTGGCTGCTTTGTAGCAGTTTCAATGAAATCTGTCCTTTAGTCAGAGTGAAAAGTCATAGACTGATAGGCCAACCACATTTTTTCGGTAAACAAAAGTGTTACAGTTTCTTTGAGTGACAACATTGATCCTTGCTCACTGGCAGGCATCTGCAGGGAAACATAAATTATTTCCTGGGAGGGAATTCTTCATTGACTGTTTTGACTTTCCTCTTTTAAATGACCAATGGTCTCAATCTTACATAGATACACATATTGCAGTGGTATATCAAAGTTGTCTCAGAAAAAAAAAGATGTAAAAATTTTCATACAACTTTATGTTTCAAACAGTGAGATTTCAATGCAGAAGAAATAGCAGCATTTTTTAATTGCTCTTGGGTTGTTTAACCAATACAATTGAAAAGAAAGGAAATTCAATAAAATTAGCAAAAAATGTGAGGTGTAAATTACCTGTACAGTAGGTATATCTTGCATAGGTGTAGCAAGGATTCACTTACATCAGTGAAACTGTATGTTTCACTTGTCTTTTACTACGAGTCAGGTAGAGATTCACATCCCTTCCTGAGGAAATCACCTACAGCCAATGAGATCACATGGGAAACTCCTTATCAATGCTTCTTTATCTCTGATTTTTTTGTAGTCTTCTTCACACTATCACAAAATAGATCACTATGACTTTGGTATGAGGAAGGAGCAGCACTTGGCTGTCACTGAAGACCATTATAAGTAGTCTCCTGCCTCTGAAACAAAGAGGTCACATTTTCACATAAATAAAAAACAATCTCTGAAAGTTTCTTGCCAGGCTTGCCTCCACACTGTCAGCATCTCTATCTCTATCCCATCTATGCTCATAGATCTCTATGCTCTCCCATTCTTCTCTGTCATCCATATTCTCAGTTTCTTGCTATTGAAAAAAGAGGAAGATTTCTTGTTCCAGGACTTTTCATTCCAAGGGACCAATTTCTGTCGGCCTAACCAGTGTGGTCAAGTGTGTCTTACTATTTGAACACTCAACCAAAGTGAATGTTACCGAGGCATTTTCTACCCTGTGAGATGGCAATAATAGTAATTCAAATGCTACCCATTTCTCCTCAAACCACAAATAGAGAAATCTGAAGAAATCTGCAAGAGAGTGTTAAACAGTACCGAGAATAAAAATCTTGTTGCATAAATTTAATCAGCCCCAAAATACTCATAAAATAGTTTTTGAAGCTGTTGCACTTCTGAAAGGATACAAAACATCATAGACTGTGCAATTATATAGCATTTTCTCCATATGTTAAGTGGGCAGAACTGATTTTTATGAAAGAATAATTCTACATTATAAAAATATTGTTACTACATTTATTCCTTTAACTGATAAATAATTTTTCTGTGGTTATCTTGGGAAAGCAGTAATTAAATCTGAAAGAAAATCACTCTGTCTAAGAAATTGATGAAGCTTCTTAAATGAAAAATCAGTTATAAACAAAAAGGTATTTCATTTTTCTCATATTTTGTCCAAATGTTTTGGCTGTCTAGAAATTAGCCTAATACAACTTAAAAATTCACATTCAACCATTCAGTGCTGTTCCCAGATAGTATTTGATAAACATCTTTCATTATTTTGGTCCATTTAGTTTAGTCCATTTAGTTAATAGCATTTAAAAGACCATCATCCAATTATGAAAATTATGTCATTTCTTTCTAAACAAGCAAAACTACTTACCCTAGAAGTACAGAATATCACTGACAGTCCTGAAAAGCTGTGATTCATGTTATTTCTAGAAGACATGATAAAGTTTTCTTTGCTCACAGTAATGAGTTTACTGTAAAAATCCATTTAGCAGAGCTGTAGCATGGGATCAACCTAATTGTGAACACTAGAGGAAAAATCAAAAGAACTTGCAAATTGCAGATAAAAATGCATTTCTATAAGCATTTTCCAGAATTGTCTGTAGTAAAATAGTAGATACAAATGTAAAAACAAAACACTGCAACCTCTAAAATGAAATGCAAGAGAAGAAATCCCAGAAAGAAAGAAATAAAGACACAAGGACTATGCGGTAGGAAACGCAGCTCTCTTTGTAAAGAAAAAGAAAAAAAACATCAATTCACAAATGCTTGTGTCTTTCCTGATAAGTTAGCTATAAGGTCCTAGGCCTCTCAATTCTGTAGAACTTTGAATCTCTATATACCCTCAGGCTCTCAATCTTTTGTTCACTTAAAACATCCTGCTTGACTTTCTCTGGACTTGTAGTACATCAGTAGCTACCTCTAGGCAAGGGAGCAAAATGAATTGTAAAAAAATGCTTTAAATAAATTTTAAGATGACAGAAGTGTCACTTGGTGGATGCCTACACATAATATACAGAGGTGTTAATTTTATTATTACCCTACTGCCTAAAATTTTCATGTTTGTACATCTCTTCCAGGCTATGAAATGTGGTTCAACAGATAAATCTGATGACATTATAGGAAAAATGGAAAACTTCCTAGAGCGCTTGTAAGGTGGCTACAGTCCTTAGGGAGATGACAGGAGCCAAATACATTTGTAATATGGCTTACACCTATTCTTCAAGCTTGCTTCCAACTAAATGGATTGTTTACTAGTTAAAGCACAGCTAAATAACAAACTTGAAGAAACCATACTGCTTCCAGTATGGTTCTTCTGGCCTGAGTATAAAATTGACTCAGGGACATGGTAAAGTGTGGTAATCTGCTGCACTACAGAAATACCCGTATATTCAAGGAATGGAACTGCTCTTAGCTCCTGGCAGCAGCCTCAATCTCCCCTCTGCTTCTCTGCCCTGGGTCTCCAATTATAGAAATTACAGCACTAAGCAATGAACCTGGCGCAATATGGAAGAATAACTCACCCAACTCTACAGAGCTGCCAGAGGAAAAAAGGATAAATTGTGGAAGTTGCATGATACTATCACTTAAACTGAAGGGTTATTTATTCTCTTTAGCACTGAGCTTTCCTGGTTTTAATATCAGAAACATAAAAAAATAGAAAGAAAGAAAAAAAAAGAAAATTGTCATCTTACTTTTAATTTTTTAATATGCTGTTTCCCTCTCTTATCAAATAGAAGTGTTGCACAAATTCTCTATTTGTCAGTAGATATTCAAAATACATTTTTTGTGTCCTGAGGTGGACATTTTAGGATGATAGACATAGCCTCAAAGCTGTACAGTGATTTTTTATTAGTGGCTGTCAATTCAAACTAATCTAAATTTTAGGTGAGTGAGCATTAGCAAAGAGAATATTATGCACAATAACATAAAAGCACCACCATGTATACTGCTTTCACTTCTCAAAAATTTGGTGACAGCACTTAGCAATCTGTGCACTGAGTACTGTAATGTTGCAAAGTACCATATCCATGTTACCTGGTGATGAGGAGCTTGTTTACAGAAGGCATCCAGATTTCTTCTTTTCAATATGAATTCTCACATTTATGTGGTTTTTAGCAGAAGTGCTGTAAGGTCTCTCATTGACAAAGTGCGGTGTAGAACAAAGTACTTCATATAAAATGTAAGTTGATGTCTTGACTTTCCTTTGGCTCTGGCTGCTCTCAATTACTAGGAAGTACAAAAAAAAAACAGCTCTGGCTGAGCATGAAGTGCCTCAGCCACATCTTTAATATCATGTCTGAGTCTAATCCTGAACACTATTTGTCAAATGGAAGACCTGCCCTTAGATTATCTGTCCTTGTTTTATAGACTCTGGACCAATGCCATTTGAAAACTGAACAACCAAAAACACTTAAAGAAATGCTAAATCTATGATATAGCAGTCAGCTAGAGGAGAGAAAATAAAAGAGCAGGCAGATACAGAAGAAAAAATCAGCTCAAAAAAGATGCTGCCTCAATAACTGCAATGAGATCATGGCCCTCTATGACCGCATGTAAATTTCTAGTTCTTATTTATTCCCTATGCTGCATGAGTTTTACACAGCCACTTTAGACAACCAAGCAACACATCTCCCTAGAAAGGGGTCTAAGAGAATTTACAATAACCATCAATACCCCTGATGTGCCCCTTAATCCTCATTTTGTAAAGGAACATCTTCCACTGCACTGGTTGGTATTACCTGCTCCCTAGGAAGAAGCAATGGCATGACCATTTCACTGGCGATGACAACATTCTTAAATGACTCAAGTGGAGCTGGACGGAAGAGATAAAAAAAATACTGTGGGAACACAGGATTCGCCTCTGGCTCCCTGGAGGCACAGGAACCTGGGCAGGGGTCTCAGAGACCCTGGCACACAGCCCAGAACACCTGTGGTTTTGATTTTAGCCCATGGGAACGATTGCCAATCTTAAAAGAAGAATTACAAGTCACAGGAATTTAAATAGATCATTAGTGAGTTTGTCACAGGGTGTAAAAGTAGGTTTTGGGTTTTGGTACAGGGGGGTGAGAAATTCCAAGATGGAGGAACCTCGTGGTTTTTAGGTTTCTTCCTTCTTCTTCTTCTTCTTCTTCCCTCTCCATCTTCTTGGTGACGGGGACATGACTGATTGGTTTAAAGTAAAATCTGACTGTCTAATGTAGAGAATAGGTATTGGAGATAATTAATAAATAGTCTGTACGTAACTTATAGTATAAAAGATAAGCACCACCTCTGAGGGAGAAGGCCTTCGACTGTCTTGCTGGAAGGAGCTCGACAGGGCAGAAAGAAAAAGTTTTAGATAAGAGAAAATAAACAACCTTGAACACGAGACCTGAGGAGTTTCTGCTCTTTTCTCCCATCTCTCACTGAGGAAAAAAGGACTGTACATTGTCGGAAATTTCTGCAAAATAGCAGAAAAAAGGACATTTCCGAGAAAATACAGCCACAGAAAAAGAAATTCTAAAATCCTTGGAAGACAGAAAAGCTGTTGAATCTAGAAACTTTAGATTAAGATAATCTGACAGCTAAAATTAAAATCTTTACAGAAAAACAAGTCTTTTGTGACTCAGTATCTATACTGATAGAGATAAGAGAAACAGAGATTTTGTTTAAAAGAGTTCAAGCATTTTTCTCACATTCCACTGATTCAATTAAACTGAATCACTTTGTTTCTGTTTGGCTGCAAGAGTTTCACAAATCTTCCTACATTTTTGCTTCTTGTTTTCTTTGAGGATCATGAATATATTGTACTGCACAGGATTAGAAGTTTAACAAGTTCAAAGACTGTTATCTTTTCCTTCTTATATGACATTTATGTCACTAAATTAAAACATCTAAAAATAATTTAAAAATGAAGAAACTTTGATGACGAATAAGCAGTATAACTAGAAAAAAAGCAAAGTGGATGCTGGAGAGTCAGTGATTTTAGTGTGACTGGTTTTCTCTAAAATCATGATCATCACTGTTTTTCTAGCTTCCCTAAATGTTACTGCACTACAGGACTGATTCCAGACAAGAACTTGTTTTGTTTGTGAAACTATTTTCATTACAGTTTAATTATATCACAACTTAGTACTTCTTTAATAAAAATTTGTGCTTCTATCATTTTGGCTGAGCCAGTAATCACAGTTGTAGGCTATAATTATGCGTGGTGAAATACTGATCAAAGGCAATCAAAGTCCCCTATATCTTGCCTTGCACGGACTTTTTCATGTGTGAACAATAGCAGAAGAAAATAAATTACATCTTTCTGGAAAGCTGACTTTTTTGTCTAAGACCCTTTATAGATATTAAAATGACAATATCAGGTTGAAACAAATTAGATGCGATCTGAGAAAAATTGCCAATAGTCCAGTCATTTGCTTTGCTCAAAAACAGGGAAAGAAAATGCTTACTATATTTTTAAATAACAAGTTGACAAGATTATAGCTCCAAGGTCACTTGCAGAAGAGGAGACTGAGGGGAGACCTCATCACAGCCTAAAAGTTCTTTGTGAGGGGAAGAGGAGGAGCAGACACTGATCTCTGCTCTGTAGTGCCCACTGACAGGACTTGAGTACATGTTGTGAACTTGGGCCAGGGGAGGTTCAGGCTGGGTATCACAAGGAGGAGTTTCTACACAGAGCATGGCTGGGTACTGGAACAGTCTTCCCCAGGGAAGTGCTCAATGTACTCAGGTCTATTTAATTCTGGGGTGGTTCTTTGCAGGCCCAGGAGCTGGGCTCAGTAATCCTTGTGGGTCCCTTCCAACTGGGGTTGTTCTATGATTCTGTGACAACTTCAAAATTTCTAAAGCAAGGATCCCATCCATCATTCTTCTAAGGAACTTTTACTGTAGGTAGCACTACTGGAAGTCTTCTGTTACAGTGTCCATTCCTAAACACCAAAAGCAAATACTCTCTAAAGAAGCAGCAAACATTTTCCAGTAACATAGATACACTAACAAAGGCCAGCAAATCTATTTATTTTTATTTTTGCTTTTCATGTAAAAACCAAACAAAACATTAATCATACAACAAAAAAGGCAAATTTTCTTTGCAAGCAAGCTGGAACCTAGTCAGTCAAAATGGAACTAACAGAAAGACACAATGTCCACGTGTATGTAAACTTCCTGCATTAAACCCCAATAAATAATCAGTGTCCTTTGTTGAAGTTCTTTATTTACACTGGTGTTCTGTGAGAATCAGCTCTACATGATTGATTATGGTAGTTAAATCACTGGGAGAAGTCACCATCTTCTGGGGGGAACAAAAATAAAATAATTTATTGTAGTAGTTACATGCAGGTATTTTTAGGGATAAATCAGAATTATAAGTTTTTAAACCAGAAGCAGTCTTGTTGATAATATGTTTTGATTCAATAGAAAACATAGAGTGAGGATCTACTTTTGGTATATTCTGAAGCACATCTGTGATTTCTGTATAAGAAATAGCTTCCTATCTAGTTCTTAAATCTAAACTTAAAGATTCTACTGCATCTGTGGGTTATACAGGGGTTGACTGCTACCACAAAACGTCTTTCTAATATGTCCTTGGATAAAATAGATTCAGCACGCTGGAGCTGGAATTGAACATGCTGGAAAATTGATTTATTCTATGTGTAAAACTCAGTAAACCAGGTGACAGAAGCTACTAATTTGAACCTTCAGTGTCTGCCTGACAGCACTGGCAGGGGAAAGAATTGCATAGTGTTCACAGCTTCCTAATAATTCCTAAAACAAACTGAATGTTTAATGCAAGTGTCTGCTCTAGATTTATCAATGTTTTTCAATTTTCCATACTTCAAAAAGAGATTTTTACCAGACTTTTTTGTTAATTTTTACATTTCACCTCACTTCCTTACAGGTTTTTTTCTAGGCCAGAGAAAGAATTGCTTTACTGGGGAAAGAAACTTTTACATGTTCAATGCAGAGGGAGGAATTCTTTCTACTATGCTTGGATATTGGCCAAGAGACTAATAAATAACCTTTAAGCAATGTGGCAAGGCTTAGTGGTGAACTACTGAACTAGAACTAAAAAATGGCCATGTTGACCTCATTGTTACCCTGAGTGTGCATATAATTCTGTTGCCTTCAAATAGGTGCTGCACAGCTAAATAGTGACAAATTTAGCTGATAAAATCAAGCATATATTAAAGATAGTAAATCAAATTTTGACTCTATAAGACCAAGAACCGAACTTTTATCAATTTAATTGTTTCAAGGACTACACACAATGAGCTCTTTAGTTTTGTGGTTTATAACTTCCAAGGTTAGATCATGGTTTTCTTTTCTTGCAGACAGTCATACTTCTGTAATGTAATGTTTCTTTGCAGTTTAAGAGCCTCTGGATAGGTTTAAAGGATTATGTGTGGTCAAAAATTGGTAATAATAGATATTGTGCGAGAAATATTTTATACTGAACTGCTGTTTGTTTTCATTTAGATTCACTAATCATGGAGAAGGAATTTACAATTTCCCAGGTAAAACTTGTTAAAGTAGAGCTATGCAGAGTCCTCAGGCAGGTGCAAAGGAGAACCCTTTATTGCAAAAACCAATTAAAAAGGCAAAAGACTTTTTAAGTAGCTAGGCCTTCATCAGTTACACAGTTTTAAATCATAACAAACATAATCCAACCAACCACCATACACCACAATGAGAGCACATATTAGTTATGTAAATTGTTTTTCTACCTCTAATTCAGCTGAGTCACTTTCTCATAGTCCTGTTCTACTTAGCTGAAGTAGCAGACCTGAGCCATGATTTTACTGGATAACAAGGCCCTTACTTTGTAAGATTTTACGTATACACTGCAAAAACCAGTCAAGGTGGCTTTAAAGGATTAAGAAAGTGCAGAAAAGAAAATATAAAAATTAAATTAAATGGAACATTCCTAAATAAAATATTCCAGAAAATTTTATGGAAATTGAAGGGAACCTGCAGTATTAAAGAATATAAAATTGAAGGGGACATGCACTATAAGAGAACATAAACTGTATCAGCTCTCCAAGGGAAACTTTTTCTGTAGAACAATTAAAACACTTCCTTGATATTACTGTACCTCTAAATTATTTAGTCTACCAGTCAGTCATGTGAGAGAAGGAAAATTAAAGCTGACCTTAAAACAAGAATAAAATAATCTGGATTTGAATACTAAAGCAGAAGTTGAAACGTAGCACAAGAGATCAAGGAACTAATTGTTTCATAGAGTTTCTAGACAAGCACAGTAAAATCATGGAAAAATAAGCCAGGACAGGTCTCTTAAAGAACACATTACTGATACAGTGAATCATCAACTCTCACTTAAAAAAAAGGAATAAATATTGATGTTGTATTACCTCCAACAATGGTACTATTACAGAAATATACTCTAATTTCTAAATTTCTTCTATAGTTTAATCCTTTTATTTAATCTTATTTGTTTGAACCACAGGGACCAGGGAAAAGAGAAGTTTCTTTTCTGTCTCTTTACCATGGTCTTTCATGTACTTGAAAATCACTAACATGTTCGGGGATCAGTCTTTGTTTCTCTTAAGTGTCTATTTTCATAAACTTTCACCATAGGTAGTTTTTCTAGCCATCTATTCTCTTAGCTTTCTGATAGGTCACATCCTAATTTACATGTTCAAGTAAAATTGATCTATGCACTTTTCCTGCAATAGAAGCAAATCACTTTGTAGATAATGAAATGTACATTCTTTTACATTTAAACATTTTAGATTTAAGATAAGTGTAGAATTAATCTGACAAAACGTACATATCCAAATTAAATATGTTTATGCGAGATAGTCAATATAGAGTAATTTTAGAAAGGCTTATTAATAAATGATTCATCTTGTACCTTGATGGAGACTAAATTCAGGACTTTCCAGTTAACTTAGAAATGCTTGTTGGTAAGAAACTAAATATTCTCCAGAGAGTCTGTGATTTTCTTTAATTATACAGGGAGTGGAAAGTTACATCTTGAAAAGTAGATCTTTAAATTTAGTCAGATAAAACCTAGTCTGTGTGTGTCCATGCATATACATATTTCCGAATCTCTTGTCTGATCTTCAGATTCTCAACTTTTATTTTTAGAATCCAGGTGTTATAATTAAACCAAACCAACCAACCAACCAACCAGAAATAAATAGAAATACATTTGATAGAAGTATGAACTCTACTTTCATCTAGATTTTTCTGAAAATAATTAAATATATAACTGCTTTTCTGAGATACCTTAAAGCAGTGATATTATTTATCTCTAATTCAAAATACTAGCATAATGCTCTATCCTTCTGTCATGGGGTGGTGTTGTTCAATTCAACCAATGAGGCTGCTCCGTTTTTTTTGTAAAGACACATTATTGAAACAAAGAAGAAACTGGAGGAGGGGGCA
>VZTB01005345.1:20455-32959 GCA_013397245.1 Thryothorus ludovicianus | reverse complement strand
GCTCTTAAGTAATGTTAAGTTAGTGGTCTTCATAAAACAACACACTTTTGCTGTTAACTGGCCAAGAGTACAACCACATATTGCTGTAACTGAGTCAGAAGAAAATAACGTGTGATTTCCTTTCTGGAAATGCCAGTGTCAGCCAAAAGACACTGAAAAAAACCCTTTAAACTTTATTAGGTATAGCTGAGTTAAAGGAAATACTCTGGGCACTAAGAGGTTAGACAAAGAAAATGTAGTTTGAGTTTTGAAGGAAAAATAATTAGTCAAAATGTATTCAGTTCCTCTACAGGTGCTCCTTGGTTTTTTCAAAGGTCAGTCAGCATCTGAGGTGTAGTAGGTGAGAATAAATTGCATGTGCAAGATTCATTAAGTGGAAGGAAACATCCATGAACGTTTGACAGGAGGTCGTGTCTGTAAAAAAAGTTAGTATTTTGCAATAGTGTTTCCTATTTTTTAGTTCTGTCCTTTCAATCTACCAATTCTGCTGCAACAAAAAAAATTTTTTTTAATTAATCATTGATAATGCTCAATATAAAATATACTACTGGTGCTATGACAAAACAAGTTCAGAACTAATGCAGTCTTTCAAAAACTATGCAGATTTCAAAGAATTATTTGGACTTTCCTGCATTATTTATTTTACTTTAAAATCCTGGATATAGAGAGAAATCATGGATTAATGGGAAATATATGTGGGTTCTTGCTCCTGAGGAGCAGCCTGGCTTTGCTCCAGCAACACTCTCAATTTGCAGCAATAAATTAGTCCCAGAGATTGAGCACAAAGGCCCTTGAAATGTCAGGCCCTACAGATTTACAGGGCAGGCTTTTTCACGTGTGTAAACCCATGTAGCTTCTTTCACTTCTTTGGTGAAATTAGTCTGATTTATGCAAACTGAAGATTTCTCTTAGTACAGACTTTAGCAGGAGATTTCCCAGATCTTCTCAAACAAAAGCAAGTAATCATTCCTCAGGAGAGCAAGAGCTGCAGGGGAATCTTGTTAAGAGAGCTCTAGAGCTGAAATGTGGTTCAACATCATGTAAGAATCAGAAAGAAGGAGAGCATTTCAGCTGGGTTTGACACATCCAAGAACTGTTTGTGAAATAAAAGATTGTAGTAAACGCTCCATAAGCTAAGGACTGATGGAAGGAGGTAAAATGAAAATCATGCTGTAATTATGGAACTTATAGTTTTTTTATTCACATACATATACTGAAAATCTTTTCCCAGGTATGACTGGTGCAAACAATATTTTGTACAACATAGAGGATGAATCTATAAAATTACACAATTCTTAATATGCACCATTTTCCTTTCTTTTGTGCAAAGTTTTCCACCATTTTATAGCAATGATTTATCCCACCTTTTTTTGTGGGTGGCTGTCTGTATTTTCCTAAATAAAACAAGTAATATACAAAGGTCATTAAATAAAATATTCTTACTGGTACAGCATTCTTTAGAAGCAAAGAGAGACTTGGCAATTTGCTACTGATTTAAACAGGACTTATAAGTGTACATGCATGTATAAATACATGTAAAGATTCTCCCAAGGTGCAATGTGATAACAGTAGAAATATTAATGCACTATATAATGTGCTTGACTGGAACAGTAGTCAGAGGCTACTAAGATCTCCACTTATACAGAATTGCAGAGCCAAGCGACTTACCTATAAGCATTAGTATAAATTTGTGCAACATTCAAGNATCTTTCTAAAGTTGATATATCACGGGCAGATTTAAATATTTTTCATATAAAACTGGAAATAAGACAAAACCAATGTATTAGAAGAAAAAAAAAAGTATTTCCTTTAACAAAATAAGCAGAAAGTCTTGCAGTTTATTATCAGTAATGCTAGACATTAAAAAAGCATTAAGGAAAACATAAGAAGAAATTAAAAGCATTATATTTTATTAGTCTTAATTAAACATTTGGGAGAGTTTCTCAATTTTTGAAGCAGTGTTAAGTAAAAGTGATGCTTAATCTGCACTTATATTAGACTCTAGAGTCAGAGTGCACCAGACACCACATTTAAATTATAATCCTCACTCCTTGCCTAAAGAAGTTTGTCATTTACTGGTCTCCTGTCCTAAGAATAAACCACTGCCTTTCTTTCTCCAGAGTATCCTACATGTTATGGTCCAGGAATAGGCACAGAGTTACCATCTGCTCTGTTCTACCTCTCTCATCTCCCTGGACTTCAAATTCCCTGGCAAAAAATCCAAACTTCCTTCCACGTGACCTTCATGTGAAGACTAAATATAAAGAATAGTGATGTTGTGTTTATGCCAAGTCACAATATAGTTCTTCATTAAGTTCAGCTTCTAGAAGATGTCATGGGTCCTGGTATTTGAAAATATTGGTAATTTAATGAGATACATTTGTGAAAGAGATCTTGATGTGATCCCCTAGTGATTATGCAGCCAGGAAGGAGACAATAATCCCTACCAGTCTGCTTCAGAATATTTTTCAAAACTGGAATCCCTTGCTCCTCCCAGTTATGACATTTTCTGTGTAACTTTAAATTTAAAAATAAACAAGCTTTGGCTTGGTTATGAAAAGTTTAGTTAGCACAATGAGCAAATTCCCAACTGTTTATCTTCTTTCTCATTACTTTATCCAATACAGTTATTAGTCATTTAATCTGATCAATAAATATGGCAAGATGCTCTGATAAGAGAGTTTAAAAACACTTTGGAGCATCTATAAATAAATTTTCATAAACAGAAAGGTTCATCTTCCAAGCCCACAAGCCCACAAAACCCTTTTTAGCATATAAAACCAGTATTAATGTTTTGCACAAAAGACCTCTAATAAACCTCAAACAAACTCAAAGCAATAAAAGCCAGAAGGTCCTTATGGTTGAAGAAGAGTATGAAGGGCAATTCTAACACTTTCAGTCCCTCCAATAACTACAGCAAATGATTTGTAAAGTTTAAATGCACAGAAGCAGTACCATTCAAAGAGGCAGTTAAATTTAGCAAGTGCATGCTAAACTGATCATCAGCTTCATAATAACTGCAAAAATATCATTATGGCTCTATATTATTAATCTAGACAGTTTTGACTTTTTCTATGGGTATTTATTCAAGGTCTGTTGGGCCTTCAAAACTGGAAGTAATAGAATGTTGGAGTTTGGCTTCAATGATCACAGCCTATATCCATTTTGGAAAAATAAGCACAAAATTGAAAAGGCTATATTTGAATGAAGTGTAAAGACCTACTTCACATCTCTTGACATACTCTGGGCACTATTTTCAAGCTTTATAGCCAAGCATATTCAAAAGCAGGAAGGCCAAATATCATCAAGGGATTTTTCCTGATTAGTCGTTGAAGTGCTAAGAGAAATGCCTTCAACAGCTGATGCAAAGCATCACAAAAAGGCTTTTCAAGCACCTGAAACATTAAACATCTTCAAGGGTAAATGGCATTGGCAGCAGTTTCATTCAATGAAAACTATGAACCAGGGGTTTGAACATGGAGGGCATGAATTCAAAAAATTTCAGAGTCTGTGATAAACACAAAATATCAAGGGAGAGGGGAAGGACTTTTGTTTTGGAGCACTGAGCCCAGTAACTCTGATTCAGCAGCATCGGTTACTCAATCTATTCCGCATGTGGGGAAAATATTTGTTCTGGCAAGATCTTCCCACAAGGGCTTAATGCAGAGGAAAGAGTGCTTGGCAGAAAATAGTTTCTTACTGTTTTCCTCCATTGAAACAATTCTATTTTGTTGGCTTCCCTTTTTAGTCCACAGAGCATTGAATAAATGTGACAATTAATTGCTTAAGCCTTATAAAGAAAATTTTACCACGAGTGATTCAATAAAAAGTGAGGTAGTCTCCTGCTATACTATCAACAAATTTGATGACTAGTGAAAATAACCATTTAAACTGCACAGAACAAATTAACTTGGATTTTTTTTCTTGTCTTTGATCACACTGGATTGAGAAATGTCTCCCTGGTAGTCTATTGAAAGGTACCTCTCTCATTATCTTTATGTGAAAGGCTTGATATTAATTAGTTTTAGAATTTTCTAAAAAATTTCATACCACAGTAAGGAAAGAATGTTGTGGCCCATGTGTTTTTAATTAATTGTTTTATTTATTATTAGTCAATATCAAAAGAATTCAATCAAATCTTTTTTTTTTTTTCCAATAAAAGAAAGCTTTTGTCAGAATACCATTAAGAAAATGACTCATTTTTCTTCTCTACAGGACATTAGGCCTTTATATAATTACTGCCTGAATCATAAATGAAACTTGGCTTGCAGGTCATTTAAAATAGGTTTCTGGGAAATAAATAACTGTGCAAATTAATGCAAAACACAGCCATAGATATGTTGGCATTGGAATAATAGAAGGCATGTGTGAGCAACTTTATGCAATGGGAGTTTATGTTTACATACTATTTCTATATTCTTCAGATATAAAGCTGAATATAGAAGAGGTAGAGTTATTTTAGTGTTCTCAAATAATCTATAGCTACATTAAGTCCACGTAGTATTAGTTAACTAACACTTTCATCTCTGTGGCAGTGCTGTTTCTACTCCTTTTCAATGCAGCTAAGTAGGTTTTAGAGCAGGGAAGGACATGTATGACTTTTTTTCCCAAATTAGATTTATCAGTGTCAACAGAAATTACATCCTCATGACTCTCTATCAAACTCTTTTCAAATCAATGGTAAATCACTGTGCTGGCAGGGTAAATCAGCCCCTCATGGGAAGACCACAATCTCACCTACTTTATTGTGCTGTTGACCTAAATATGTGACCCAATCTAACTCCACAGGCCTGAAAATACACAGATTCTGCAAGATGATGAGTAACATAGTAAGTAGCTTATTTCCAGTTAGCAGTCTTAAAAAGGGGCTTTGTTCAAACTGGAACGTAAGATTAAACTGAACAGTTCTGTTCCATGTCACATATTATTGACATATTCAGGGCCAGCTGAGAGTCCAAGCATGGTAGAAAATCAGAGTGGCACCAAGCATTGCCTGGCTTTAGGCAGACCTGTGGCTGCTCATGTTAGTGCTGGTGATTTAAGAAAACATTACTCTGCAGTTGGAGACAAAATTACAGGTTTCTGACTTACAAGATTCTCAGCTTGAATTGCATACAAATTTGTAATATGATTTTTAAACCATATAAGAGCTTAGAATTAATCAATATGTTACTATCATCAGACATCCTCTCAGAAAGGAGGAAATGTCCTCTAGAACTGGCAAAACAAATATATAAATCTTTTTACTCTTGTGCTATTAATTCAGGAGATACATTACTGATCATTTAAACTTAATGTTACAGACCAGACAGAGATATAAGCGGAATTTGTAAAAATGTTTTCTGGAGTGTTTCAGCATTTTCACTAACTTAGAAGTTTGAGCTTTTCAGCTGTAACACTGTTATGGGTTCCTCCCTAACATGCGAACTGCCTCTACTTTCTGTTTAATCAAATCTGAATGCTTGTGAACAGATCTCGGACAGATGCATCATTTGAAAGTACAGCTATGTTTTTCTTGGACATTAGATTTCATTGTCACCAAATATTAGGAAGATTGTCATCTATTTGAAGAATATTGAAAGGAACAAGGCCGTGTACCAAATCAACACAGGATTTTAAAGCTGGAGCCATTGGTAGAATTTCAAGGAGTTTTGACCAGAAAATGATCTATACATCACCTGGACTATTGATATGTTGTGGGATGCATCTTAGAGAAATGAAAAGAGCTAGAAGGACTCATTGATAGATCTTTAAACTAGATTGGAAGGGAAAAGGCACAAAAGCAGTATTACTGGACAAGCAGTGTATGGAACAGCAGATTTTGGGGAACTGACCGAGAGTGCAAGCCCTCAGTCTGCTCCGTGAGGTATTGGCAACAGCAAACCACACCTGAAACCAGCACCTTCAGCCTGAGGCACAAGCAAGATGAGCTCAAATACTTGGCCCAGACAAATGACATTGGCACAAAAAAAACCTGGTTGGATGAGTGAGTCCTGTGACTGATGTGGATGAGGGATGATTACAGGCTCCTCAGGAGGGACAGGCAGATCAGGTGGGGCAGTGGGGTGGCTCTGTCTGTGAAGGGAGGACTGCAGTGTACGGCGCTCACAGTCAGCATTGGTGTGGTTGACAGCATCTGGGTAAGGATTAAGGGACAAACAACACAAATGGAAGATGATAGCACCAAAAATTTTTTTCCAAGGAGCAAAAGAACACCTCCAAATCAACTTCCCTTATTCTTATCGGTGATTTCAACTTGCCAGAGGTTAACTGGGAACATCACACAGCTGGCACAGAGGATTCTTCAGGTCCAGAGGATTCCTAAAACACCTGGATGATAATTTCATGGTACAGATACTGAGGGACTCAACTAGAATGGTGTCCTCCCCAATTTGTTGCTGGTTAACAGAGTCTCTTGAGTGAAGTGGTGATTGTTGGTTGTCTTAGCCACAGTGAACACAAAGAAAGAGAAGCTCATAAATAACTACCTATACTGATAAAATTTTGTTGAGGTCTAATTCCACCATTCCTAGCCTTACTATCTGCCTCATTTAATAAATACATTTACCAGCTGGAGTCAGCTGGCAAAATAAACAACTAAATTAAAACATCTGGAGTACTTATGGACATCAAACTAAAATTAAGAAGTGGGGAAAAATAGGAAAAGATTAGCAAAACTGGAAAATATTTTATTTTTTTAAAAATGCACAAGGCTAGAATTTTTGTGCTATGGAAGAAGTTGACAGAGAAGGAAGATTCTTCTAATTCCAAATGATATATCTACAGCCTTCTTAAATGCATATCTCCCACCAGCTCCTCGTATCTCATGACATGTTAGGCTCTTTCACAGGAAAATACACTTCCACTGGTCCTTAAACAAAAGACAGTCTCTTGTTTATTTCCATGGCCAACTTCCTTGAAGGAGGAAAAATGGGCAGCAGATAATTAATGATGCACTAGCACATTTACAGCATTTTTTATCTTTTTTATAAGGCAGAGATAAATTCAGTAGGGTAAGAAAATGCAGAGAGTCTCTGAAAGGTATTTCAAAAACAAGAGTTTGACTGCAAGGTATTTTTAATTGGCTTTTAACAATTCAAGAAAAATGTTCCAAAATTATCTAAAGATTCTTCAGAATACTGTCTTTTTTTTTGGTAAATCTAAGAAACATTTTTATCACAAGACTCTTCAGCTCAGCACTCCTTGTGGAATATACTAAGAAGTAGTAGGAAAACATTACTAGGTGAAGAGGTTGTTTATCCATTTGGGGGACAGAATACTGCAACTAATTCATAAAGCCTATCTGCATCTCTACATTTTTGCATCTCAAACAAAAGGTAAAAGCATTGATGAGGATTTCATTCACCAAAATAAGATCCAGTGATTACTAGTTCCTGGTGTAAAGGAAATTCTTTCAGCATAATTTCAGTGATGGAAAGATCTAGCATTGAGACTTGCTGCGAGGAAAAAGCTAATGTTCACTTTACATTTCATACTATCATTTGAACTCATAATAGAGAGGAAGTTGTACAAGGTGAATGATTTTTTGCCTTGGTGAAGTATTAAAAAGATGAGCTAAGGCAGGCAGAGTGCTATCTTATTTTTCCTGTAATTCTCTTTTGAGTAAAAGAAAAAATAGGAGAAGTGGAAGATTATTTCATTTTTGTGGACTCATGTTTCAAGCATCTAAAACAAATCACAGAATCACAGAAAGATTTGGATTGAAAGGGACATTGAAGATCATCTGGTTACAAATACCCTGCCATGAACATGGCCAACTCCCACTATACCAGGTTGCTCAGCCCTTTCAGTCTGGCCTTGAACAGCTTCAGGGATGAAGCATCCACAGCTTCTCTGGGAAATCTGTCCTAGTGCCTCACCACCCTCACAACAGAGAGCTTCCTCCTACTATTTTATCTAAAACTACTCTCCCTTAGTTTGAACCCATTCTGCCTTATCTTGTCATGCTCTTGTAAAACTTGCCTCTCTTCCTTGTCAGCTCCATTTAGGTTTTGGGAGTTCATAATTAGATCATCCCAAAGCTTTCTCTTCTACAGGCTGAAAAGACTTCATTTTCTCAGACTTTCTGCATATGAGAGATGCTCTATCCGTCCAATTAACTTGGTGTCCCTCCTTTGAGCTTACTCCAACCAGTCCATGTCCTTCCTGTGCTGGAAGGAGATGGATGCAGTGTTCCAGGTGGGATCTCAGCAGAGTAGAGGGGCAGAATCCCCTCCCTCCCCTGCTGGCCATGCTCATTTTGATGCATCCCAGAATATTATTGATAAATAATCACTTAGAAACAAGAGAGAGAGATGGAGAATGAAAAAAGTGCTTCCAGACAAGGAATGGACTGCTCAGGCAGGCCAGTATGGATTTAACACCCTTAAGCCGGAATCTATTATAAGCCGGAATTGAAGCAGATGTGGTAAAGTTTTACCTTGCTAAATTCTGAATAATTTACTAGAATATGAAGCATAATAATTATAATGTGTGGGACAATACCAAATTCTTTGCAGGTGCTAATATTGTAGCCACACTAGGCAATGGGAAAGAAATTCTATTGGCAAAATCTGAAGAAAATGCAGAAAGAATTTTTATCCATCTTCTCTCAAATTTAAAATTAATGCAAGTGAGGGTCTCTGATGAGTAGCTGAATTTCTGTTTTGACAAATAAATGTTTTATAACATTGTTTTCCTATGAAATGGTCAATTAGAAGAAACTGTGGAAGACAGGGTGAAGTGGTTTGTTTATCCAATTTTGATTATTTTTCTGCTCCCTTCAGAGTGTGAACAAAACCTGAGGCCATGCTACTCAGATTTGTTCCTTCAGGCTGTAACTGGCTTTAAGATTAGCTTAATCTTGTGCTTTCCTCCAGTGTATAGGAAGAAGCTGGTAAATAGTCTTACTCCTTCAGTCTTCCTGGAAGACTAAGTCACACGAGGGTAAGGGATTTTTCTTTCGTGTGGGTGGGCAGGAAGAATGGGAAGGCCAAAACTGAAGATCAGGATCATGATGGCAAACATTAATCTCACAAACAACCCACTACCAGGGAGAAAGAAGAACAAACAGAACGCTTCGGCATAAATGCTTTTACTCAAAAGCAAACAAGCAAAAGTACTATAAAGAAGAGATCTAGAAATGGTTAGCCATTACAAAATCACACTGAAATGTCAGAAGGTAACATGTATGAAACCAAAAGTTTATTTTTAGATGTCTTATTCATTTGAATGGACTCACAAGGATAGTTTGGATATTGAGGGAGTTCCAACGTCTTCCCAGTAGAGTCATCCATAAAGAGATTAACTTAAAGGTAAATTAACTTAGTAAAGGTTGTTGTTTAATTTTTGTTCTGTCAGCCTTATTTTTTTGAGATAAAATCAGACAAAGCAGCAGCTATGACAGTGAGTTCACAGAGCTGAGATAAGTGAAAGAAATAACACAGTTTTGAATCTGTAGTTGATAGATTTCTTCCTGTATTTGTTCCTGAATTTACTGGGGAGTAAGAAGAGAGGAAACTTTGCCTTGGCTAAATTTACTAAAATAGAAATATATTGGAGAACTTCAAAGCCTTGTGAGATGATAGTAGAGGGCATTGTTAGAAAAAAGAAAGAAATGACAGCTGTATAACTTGATTCTGCTTTCAATTCAGATTAAAAAGAGGGAAAGACAGTATAAGGAGAAGAATATTTTATTTCATATTTAGGTAAGTAACATTAAGCTTTTATAGTGATCTGACATTTTGTCTTGAAATTACTTTAGCTGTCATGAGAGGATAAATTACTAAGAAAAGAAGTCAACAAAGAAAGACAAATAGAAAAGACAACTTTCTCACTCTTGGATCTTAAATATGGACTGTTACATCTTTCTTACAATTAATTTTATGGAGAAAGGAAATGGACTATTTTTTAGAGAAAAATGGAGATGAAAATAAGGATCAAAATGGATATTAAAGGATATTAGTGAAGAAAATGCAAATAAAGCTAGCACTTTGAAATCAAATTTCACCAAACCTTCAAGCTTTTTTTTCCAGTCTCGATTCAGAAGGACTAATGTATTTTCATTAATTTGGAGTCAAATGCTGCGAAAGGACTGGAAAGGAAATTTCATTCTGGGAAGTATTAAAATGTGCTCTTACTGCTTTTGTAAAATCTGCAATTCAACAACAAGCATAGTCTTACCTTGGCAAAAATCTGAATCACAGCTTGTTTATTTTCTCTAATGTATGCTTGAGTCCATTTATGATGTCAGGCTGCTTTCTACAATGAATGATTAAAGTGCTACTAAACACCAATAATAGTCCAAGAATGGGAATGTTACATTGAAGGAAAAAAAGGTATTTTCCTGCTGTTTCTTATGACAAAAATTATGCAGTAAAAAATAGTCATTGCACAACATTTACCTCATTTTCCTGATCTTAGAATTTTATTTTAAGGCCAACTGTAGCTAAATATTTTTAAGGAAAATTAACAAAACCAAATGCTTAAACCACTAGGCAGAATTTAGTACAACAGTGTTGATTCAGCTCCTATCTCAATAAAGGTGGTTCATTTTATCCTGAGTATTAGCTAGTTGAACAGGAAATGGGTAGGTTTTATTCTTTTCTTTTTAAATGTTTTATCACTTAGGCTGCATACTTCAACATGTAATGGCATACACCTATGCTTGATAGATAACAGTGAAATGGAAGATGAATAGTTTCCAATTCTGTATTTTATCTCCAGTAACCATGAGATGATTTAAAATTGATTCAATTGAAGAGTGTTTTATTCCTTCTAATCTTATGGTACTTTCTCAAACTGAGAAGGCCCAACCTTGCTCTGTTTTCACAGTCGCTTGTATTGCTTTCCGTTTTGGTGATGAGATCCCAGCTAGGCCTCTCATTTCAATCTGTTTCAGAGTATGTTTTACTGTGTCTCTCAAAACTAATTTACAGTTTGTCCTTCAGCACATGCACAGAAAACTTTCTCTAACAGAAATGTCTACAGCTCACAAAATTAACAGAGAATGGCTGAATAACATGAGAAGAAAGAAAAAGTCAAGAGATATCTGAAAGTGAAGCACAAAGAATTATAAACAGTTCACGCTTGAAAATGCCTAGAAGCAATTACAAAAGCAATATAAATTGTGGGAGATGTTGGATTCATACACTCATTTCAACAGCATTGATGAAAATAATGGTATTATTCCAGGGCACACAGAAATGTATGATGTACCAGTTCACTAGACCTGCCACAAACCTTCTGGATGAAAATGGCACTGGTGTTTCCACCTTCCTGTCAACACACCTGGCTAAGACCAATGAAAAAGCTCATGGAATACATTCCTGACTTACCAATGGAAAAAAAATTCCTCTGACTCCTTCTTACTTCTTACTCCTCAGAGAATATTTTAATTTTGTTTTTTTTAAATCAAATTCCAGATAAAGAGTGGTAAAGTAACGCATGAAGAACTGAAACAACTGGGCCCATTACACATCACCCATCTGAACTCCATTTCTCAAACGTCCATCTATAAAATGTGTGATGTTTCCCTGCTTGCACAGAGTGATGGTTTTCAAGACTCATATGCTATAAACAATAGCTTGAGGCATAGACAAAGACATGACAGCAGGATGCACATCTTGCTCCTAAACAAGGTGAGTTTAATAGGTGTTCTGTTCCCTTCAGTACATTTTTCTCATCTGCATGCTGTCTTTTCCTTTATTCTCACTGAACAGGTAACTTTTCTGTTTTGAGTCCTCTCAGCACAGCTGCAAATTGGACTAGAAATTGAAGAAAATTTGAAAAATAATTTTATTTTTCTTTCTCTGTCAAGAGACTAAAGCCCTTTTGAACTTAACATATACTCCCACTTATCAGACCCATTATATGTTTGACATAACTGATTGACAATTTCTATTTCTAGGTCAGATATTCAAATGATTGAAATCTTTGTGCAACTAAATAAAGTCACTATTTTATTTTTTTTTTAAAGATACATACAGGTCACATTTATCCACTTGTATAAGGTGTAAAATTTAAATTTAAATTTTATAGAATGAATGACCAACTAGGTTAGTTAGATGCAGTGACTTGCAATGTCAGACATTAATAATCACGTTTTTGTGCATCAGCTTGTGATAACTGCATCTGAAGATTTAAAACCTCAGACATTTCTCATAGAGATTATGCCCTAAGAAGGACCAAACTGTTGGCCTGACAAGAAAGAATTCTATTCTTTTCAGGGGAAATAAATAAACAAAATCTCAGCCTTCTCTATTTAGGCCATCACTCTCTTTAGGTAGTCTTTCCTTCTGATTTTTTGGAGCTTTGTCGATACTGGAAGTTCATAGGAATGGAAGAATGTCAGAATCAGAGGCGTCCAAGAACCAACCCCAAGGAAAATTATGCATGCAATTCACAGAAACCTGGAGAGACCAGTAACACTTCAAAAAGGAATAGAACACAGAAGTTGCAAGGTTAATAATATATATATATATGCAAAATGTACAATGTATTGCC
>VZTB01005345.1:1272-11615 GCA_013397245.1 Thryothorus ludovicianus | reverse complement strand
TGAACATTTTTACTCTTTTTTTTCTCCCATTAACTTTTTCTCTGATTTTTTTTACTGCACTAAGAAAAAATATCCTATGTTGAGTTCCAAGTACTTTTATATTTATCATCCATTGCTGGTTTAAACATTAAAAAAAATAATCACTTTTCTACAAACAAATGCACACAATGTTTTAGAAATTTTCAAAATCTCAGGTAATGCTTTTGTATATATACTTAACTATATGACAGACATCAGCTGGTCTTTACTTTTTGAGTCAGAAGAGAAATATAAACTCTTGTTACTCTTGGGCCACATCATCTTTTTCCATGTCTGAAAAGATATGCTTGCTCATTTTTCTGTACTTCTTTTGACAATTACTATTATGGGTATATTTTGGCAATGAATACATAACTATATTTTCAAGTAGTGGTTTGGAGAATCTTTTGAAAGGAAAATATTATCTAGGACAGTTTTTTAGCTTCAGTTGTGTGCAGTAAGAAAACCACAGCTTGAGTACATTGAAAAGCATTTCAATTTATGTACTTTCATTTAGACAAGGATAAAGATTTGATTCTGTTGTGTATTATTCAACCCCACCAGTGTGAGCTCTTCATATATATATATGTGTTCTTTTTCTCAATGTGATTTTAATATTTCCCTTATAATTTTAATGAGAAGCAATTTCTTGTTTCTGTGATTACAAAGGATGTAGGACAAGTTGTACACTAGTGGCAGTGTCATGTGTTCTGAAGCAGGATGAGCTCTGAGGCTGTGTTTAATAGCCCCAGTCTGTTATTAGCATTCAGCTCATGGGGTAAAGGTGCAGCTTCTAAACACTAGTCAGGTATCTCTAACAGCTCACAGTACACAACATTAAAAAAGTAGGATAAGAGGTGGGCTAAGGAATCAACATCAGCTTAACAATTCCCACTACCTTGGGTCTGAGATACTGGGCATGATGCTTTCATTGCTTTCATATCTGAACACTAGTACACAAATAAGAGGTCCTGCACATGGGAAAAATATGCATGTTCTTTTCACCATGTGCATATGGTAAACCATACTGGCCACAAAAGACAGTTATACCACTCAAAAGCAGTTAAGATTTTTTTCAGTCTTCTCCATTGTTAAACTCTTCTACAAATGACTGACATATGTTCCACTCAAAAGTCAGGAGCATGGGGATTGCAAGAGTCTATTCATTATTTCAAAAGATTGCATGAAAAACAAGGAACTGACAAAATAACAATCTTACCTTTTAATTTGCTATAGAGAAGTTTGCAGTGAAAACACACCAATCAAAACAAAATGCAAACCAGTAATACTCATCCTCCACTGTGAAAAGTAGTCATCTGTTCTTGTAGAGGATTTTTCCTTAAACTAATAGCATTGATGAATGCTACAACATTGTCTGATTTAAGTCTTAGTCCACTTGCAGTTATTTGAACTATGATCTAATTCAATTGAACTAACTGCAAGTGCATTGGCTGTAATAGTAGTAGGTGACTGCAGGGTAATAATGAAATCAAAGCCCAGCTTCCTTTGCATCATGGATCTGCTTAAGATATTGCACAACTATTGAAGATAAAGTCTGACAAAATATGAAAATGGGGTGCCAAGAGAAAGCAATGTTCTCTGTTTATGTATGTCCTTTGGGATCATCTTTACGAAATAAACTGAGCCTTTCATAATCACTTTGTCTACCCCTCCTAAAATCAACTGTTAAAATGCATAACAGATGGTCAAGTTTGCCAATAAGAGCTGATCCAAATTCTAGGAGGAGGTGTTTGAATAAATGCAAAGATGTCTAAGTGTCTGGTGAAATGGGATATTGGCATTCACATTTTCTAAGCAACCATAGTACTAAGGGGGGAAAAATGTCTACTGACCTCATCTAAGTATGTCAATAAAAGGAAATCAAAATGACAGAAGGCTTAGTAACCGGCTCACCATCAACATATATCATAATTCATAGTACTGTTCAGTACAAATTTCTCATACTCAAAAGCACAGTTGATTTTTTTCTGTATTATCCCCTCCTTATGAAGACTGTTGTCAGCATATTTTTGTTGAGTTCCTTTTGAATCATTTAACTACTGAAGGACAGGGGGTGTCTTTTGTCACTTTAAATGTCACAGACGTTTAACCCCTGGATTTGATAACTTAATTTACTTTCCTACAAGAAGGAACTGTATCTATTTTCAAAGAGCTTGAAAACTCCTACTGAAAGCTTGACACTAAAAATCAAGGCCAAAGTTTTAAAATCATTTTTAAGTCAAGATATAGGCATTATGTGGAATTTTTCTCATGTTTAAATAGACTAGAACTGTAGATTCCTCTACAAGGAGTCACAGAGTTCCTAACCCTGTGCTCTTGTTGCAGGGGCTGTTGACATGGTTTTGCAGCTACATGACACAGAAAAACTTAGGGGACAGTTTGCATGAAATTTTGTTGTGAGTGTTCCAAGACTCTGAACATTCTCCCTGAAAAAACAGAGTGGTTTGGTTGGTATTTTTCAGAGTGGATATTTGAAAAAATTCCGGTATGTTAAAACAGGAAAAAAGATACATAAATCACATTGTAGCCAAATTTTGGGTGCAACATATCTGAGAATTATGCTGTTACACATTATTGTATTTTTATTTATTTGTATTTTACTGTGCATAGTATATACGTCCTCTCAATATGAGGAAAAATAAAAGAATAAAAGCAATGTGACAGGAAAATTATACAAAGGAATACCACTCAGTGCTGCTTTGTAAACATTGAGAAGTCTGACTTGTCCCAGATCTGCAGGGAGCTGCTCTCCTCTGCCAGGCGCAGGGTTTCCACTGGAGGACAGAAGACAGGCGCCACCTGGGGTCGTGGGCAAGCCCAGGTGATGCAGAGGTTTTGGTCTCTTTGGCCTCTGCTTACAATGAAAATGTACAGAATTATTCCTTCCTGCTGAATTGGTTGCTGCAATGTTGTTTGCTCATGAGCTGGCTGAGAGAGCTGAGTGTCTGAGCTTCTTTCCAAACACAACTGTCTAAAATACCAGGCTAAAAAGCATACCCAGAATGATCAGTTGAAATTGTCAGCATTTTTTCCCAAAGAACTACCATTACTAGTATTCTGAGATTTGAAATTTTTCTATTTTAAAAAAATACTCTCTTTTTCAGATCTGTTTCACGCTTTTTTGTTTCAAGAAAATAAAAAAATTAAATAAATTGAAAAATCAGTAATTTAAATTTCTTTCCTTTGTCAGCAGAAAATACAAGCATTCCCATTTTTTGAAGCCTAAGAATGTCCTTGACATTTCCAAGATATTTCGAAAGCAACCTTTTAAATCCATAGTACATTTTGGTCCTGCTTCTTACAAGTCCAAAATCTCAAATTTCAATGATAAATATAATCTCAAAAAGCATAACAATTCCTTTTTATATTACATAGTTGAAAAAAAAGAGTTGTTCCCATTAAGCAAAACACATCAAGCAAGAGATGAGCATATCACTGTCTTTTCCCCACAGGTCATTTTGCCACCAACAGACAGGAAGGTGTGAATAAGCCAGAATTATAACTTTTTTGCCTGATAAGATGGTACAGAGGTATTTCTGTTGACTAGATATCACCACATGCTCAAAGAGAGTGAGAAGAAGGGAGCACTCCACAGGAATCATGAACTATGTTGTTGTAAAGTCTAGATGAAAAAGCTTAATAAACAGTGTTATTTAAGCTTTCCAAGCTGTCAAAATTAATTTTCAGAAGTCACATTATCATTTCTCTTTTAAATTATATAATTAATAATTCAGTATCCATATTAGTGTTTTTTAAATATAATTGATATAATTTTACTTTTCTCATTATTTAAGTAAAAAAAGTCAATCATATGTTAGTTTCAGCTGTAAAATATGTAGTATAATTATGAAAGCAATTACAGCATAGTTGAGGAAATACAAGAAATAAAATAACATCTATACTCAGACTTCAACAATACTGTCAGGCCCATCAATTGGCCCAGGGACTAAGAAGGGACTAAGGACTTCTATAGTCATCAGAATAAGCCAATGTTAGAAGAGTTTAAATCCAGTATGAAGTTTTTTCCCTGAGCCATGAATATTTTTCTCTTAAAAGTGTGCATAATAGTTACAATATCCTTAATTGCATTAATATTTATGAAAAAAATGTGTATTTAACTTAAACCATGCTACTTAATTCCACTATGGCCCACAGAGAGTGAGCAAGCATTTAGTTTTTAGTTAATATTTCTCACTTAAGTCATTTGATACTGTCATCTGACAATTTGAAGCCATTTGATACTGTCGTCTGACAATTTACTAATAAGGAAAGAAGGAAAGAAAAGCAAAAGCTGCTTCTAAGGATCTCCAGACCAGTAATTTTTGGTAATTTCAATCTATGCAGCTTAAATGTCTTGAAGGGGCAAGGCCTGCAAAAAACTGAAGAAAACTACACTAAAAAGGCATTAATTTTATCTTGCACAGTCTTTTTGGTAGGAATTGCTGTTTTGCAGCTGATTAAACTAAATTAAAGTGATCTATTTACATTACACATGAACAAGCAGCAAGTTATCAATACATGAGTATATTTGGGATGAAAAAAATATTACAGTTTGCACAGATCAACTCAGTAACTCAAGGAGTACAAAGTACAGAGAAAGGCTGCCATATTTTGGGTTTGCTCCTACAGTTGAGGCAATTCTAGTTCTCTGAAAAAATTCAAAGTAATGTGAAGCCAAATATGAAGAATATGAAGCCAAAGTAACTCCCATTAGAGGTGCAAATACACTAACCTCCAGGATGTCTTATTTCCTAGACAGGAAATTTTGAAGAAAAGAATCCTTCATGGTAGCTCCATTGAAATCTCACATAAAAAAAAAAGTATTTGTCTCTACAATCTTATAAGAACAACATCATTCAGAAAATGTTGGCACAATCCAATGAATACACCCACTGTTTGTACAGGTAGGTTCCTGCTGCTTTTGGCAGAGAGAGGAGGGACACTCTCACACCAGTTCTCATGGCTTCTGGTTCTTTTCAGGTATAGTGGGGGAGGAAATTTGAGAATCAGATCAGGAAACTTTTGTTTGTCAATCATTGTGAGAAATAAGACCATTTGTCAGGAATTCAGGTGATCAGCAACTTTGCTAAGGGAAAACTGCAAAACTGAATTATCTGAGTAACAGGAACAATTTTATTTTGTCTTGTGATAACACTGAATTGGCATAAATTTTTGACACATAGCAATAATTCAAATTTCACAGAAATTCATCTGTTACCTTAGGAATAAAGTATGTAGTTCTACAAAACTTCTCTTTCTCTGTCACTCTCCTTCTCCTTCCTAACAACTGTCACTTGAAAATTTAACCAAAGACGGTTCACCTTCAGCATAATTTGCCAATAGAGAAATGAGAAACCAGCACCAAACCTCTGTAACAAGGAACAATCCTTTGACACTTAATCCTAGATCTTCTACCACATCTGCACAAAGCAGAGTATAATCACAGTGTTTTTTTATAAATTCATGACTGGTCCCATTTTAACATAATTCAGTTTGCTCATATCCAGGACACACTACTCCTAAAAAAGAACTAAGATTTTGCAATATATGTTACTTCCAGCATTCTAAACTTGGATCAAGCAATCTTGTCTTCTTTCAGTTTCCATACTTTTAGAGTTGGGTTCTACTTGCTTTTTCTTTCTTTGCTTTTCTGAAAAGTACTTCTGGTAAGACAAGAGGTCCTTGAACCTGTCAAGACACTTATTCTGAGCAATTTGCTTAGAAAAGGCAGAACAGAACAAAGATCCAGCAGCTAATGTCATAGCCAAGGTCGATGATACTGAACTGGAAGTCTCATTAAATAATAAAGGACAATGTAAAATGCAATCAGATTCAAAATGACTAGAGCCATTTATGTACCTGCATAATAGATTGCAAATGGACTTCACTGCAGACTCAAATACATTGCTAAATTCTAGAGTAAGGGAGTACAAGATATGAAAAAAATAAAATGCATGTAATAAGCCTGCAAAGATATAGATTACAAGGAAAGTATAAGAAAAAGCTGTACTAAAAAATATCTGGTTGTCATCTTCAATAAAGGAAACCTCCAGGAATATTTATTGGATAAAAGCTTCATATAATAAATCCTACAAAGAGCATACAGTTCTTCTCACAAGAACACAGCTATCTGTCATATCATCACGTCTTCCTTGATTCGTGGTATAACAAAACACTGAGAAATTAGAAGTCATTCATACTGGAGAAGAGCAAGAATATTTTATAAGGTTCTAATTTCAAGCTTTTGGAATTATAAATAGATTGATAATATTGATCCCCATTTCACTTAGTAGTTATAATTCTGCCTAGGAGAAGTTTGCAATATCAAGAGTATCAAATCATTAAATTTTGTCCAAGGCCTCAAGCTAAGTAGAAAGCAAGACCTGGGATGTGTTTATTGTTTATTTTTCATGTATGATAGGAAAACAGGTAACCAGAAGGGTAGACTAAAGAGCTAGAATAATTTGAGACCGTTCCAAATTTACCACTAAAAATTTGCACTAGCTTTGCTCTTTGCTGACACTTGGGTTGCAGTCTCTGAAGTGCAGGAGAGATTTACACATGGAATTTTGCCACACTTGTAAAAGGCTCTAACACTAGGCATAGGAAAGATACCAAAACAATGTTTTCCAGGGAAGATCATATAGACTGTTCTATGCAGACACAGGCTATAGGAGTACTCTTTCCTTTAAGAAAAGAGAAACTTTCAATCTCTTCATTTTAGGTGATGATGAGGTTAACTTTTAAAAAAATATTTGCAATTAGAAGGCTGTAGTCAGGAGGAAGTGATAACTTACAAGTAGGGACAAGGATTGTGGTCAAGATTGCATCTTTTAATAGGATATGGGAAAATTCATAAAATTAGGACTAAGAAGGGCAGTCTTGGAAATAAACAGTAGACTTTAGCAACCATTCTGAATAAATTATTTCGATTATTTGGGTTGACACTGGGTGGAAATTATGTTTTCTAGAAGAAGGACAGCAAAGGACTCAACAAACACATCAGTGCATAATTTAGAAAAGATCCAGGAGCACTTTTTTCTTTTGTTCGGAAGTCAGAAGCAGTACTTCTTTGGTTAACCTTATCAAATTGCATCCAATTGCTTTTCCCCAATTGTTGTCTTCCAAATTGCTTTCAGTTTGAATGCCAAATAACAGGAACCAGAATTTGAATTAATTTTCAGAAAACCTAACATTTGTTCAGATTATGGCAGGTAGGACACGCTTTAGAAATTTGTGGGGGTTTGCCCCATTTTGACAGAGGACTGAGCTCCACTACCAGCAGCTGGAGATAGAATCATTTTTTTCAAGACTAAAATGAGATTTCTAAGTGAAAAAGCTCTTCTCATACCTCAACTTGTTACAGTCATCCAGAATTAATTGTCTTCTTTTTGCTTGTTGGATATTAAGTTTCCTCTTTGCAGACCACTTAATCATCAGTGGAAATCCTCTCTACATTGGCAAGGGGGCTTGTAAGGTGGACGTGACTTTCCAGGAATTTCCTGGATTAGGGATGGAGTCTTGTGGCCATACCAATCTTATATTAGTTAGAATAAAGTCCTCATCTGAGATTAGGCAACAAAATTGTACTCAATAACTGAATATGTAGACTTTAACTGAAATGCTATTTTAATATGTACTTACTAGACTGGTAGATTAGGTGGGGTTATTTTTGTTGTGTCTCTTTGAAGGGTTACTGGACTCTCTGTAGTTCTCTAAAGATACTAAATATTTAGGTTTATGTAATAAATCAAGTAAGGAAATATTCATGTGGAATTCTTTTGAAAATTCTGAATGAGAATGTATCTGCAGAAAGCTATGTATATATGAAAAGTGCATGTGTTTGCCTAGAGTTACATTTGGTCTTAATTCACCATATTAAGAGACAATAAAACTGTATTAGTAATTTTTTGGGATATAACTGACTTTTTTTTTTGCTGTTGATGATATTTAATTTCCTAATTCTTTGATACAATGACTAGAGATGAACAGTTATGAAGGGCAAAATCCCACTCCTTTAAAAATATTTTATTAGAGCATTTCATTCTTGGATTATGCTGGTTATATTTTGGGTAAATATTCCTTAGGCCCATGGTAAATGTTCTTTTTCTTGTAAAGACTTTTCTCCTTCCTTTTTAATAATGGTAAGATTTGCTAAGACTTAACTGTCTGAATCAGTATTATAACCATATCAATTCAAGACAAAAAAGTAAAATAATAACTGTCTTGGCTTTTCAGATATAGTGTTACATCTCTGGCACCTCTTCAAGTTCAGAAGGAATAATGAAAGAAGTGGTTCAAACTTCAAACAAGAAATGCACTTGTTTGTATAAAAACTATGAACAATCATTCTGGTAGCTATCAGCTCGTAGGAAGCGGCAAAGTGGGTCATAATTAATAATTCTAAAAATAATTTTAGGAACTTAACATTATTTTTGCTGTCTAGTTTACTCTTATTTTAGCAAGTGAAGTAGATGTTTTATTTCACAATTACCATGAATTCTTTGAATAAATGAAGCACAGAAACACATTTTTAGGAAATATGATACATATTACATTAAGAAAATTACAAATGACAAGTGAAGTATCTCAGTAACTCAAAATGTTCAAGGATAGATGTAGGGAACTGGAGTTGTTTAGTTTGGGGGAAGGAAAGGAGTCTCAGGGGGAATCTTACCCTCTACCTGAAAGGATGTTCTAGCCAAATGGAGGTTCCATGGTTCCAGATTACAAGGACAAGAGGAAACGTCCTCAAGTTGCACCTGGGAGATTTAGATTGGTTATTAGTATAAATTTCTTCAGTGTCAAACATTGTTACACTCTGCCCAGGAAAGTGGTGGAGTCACCATCCCTGGTTATGTTCAAAAGATGTGAAGATGTGGCCCTGAGAGACATGGTTTAGTGCTGGACTTGGTGGTGTTGGGCTAATGGTTGGACTTGATGATTGAAGGTCTTTTCCAACCTAAATAATTCTGTAATTCTATGACTATATTTTTTTTTCTGAGTGACCACTACTTTTAAAACTAGATCTATGGATGGAAAAAACTGTGTGAATGGATATTCNAAATATCTGCAGTAAAACAGAGAACAAACTAAAAATCAATAAAAAAATTTGGTTCAAAAGAAGGGTAAGAAATTCTTCACTAACATTATGATTCTGATTTTTGGTTTATCAATTGCCCTTTCCAGTTCCTCAGCTCTCAGAAAATTCTTTCCTCTGACTTCAAATCATCAGGATGCCTTTGCATCTAGACTTCTTGAATCTGGGATTGTGGGAGTCTTGTTCAGAACTAGCTAGGAATATTATTTTGTTTTTTATAGAGTGGCAGAGTTATAGATCTTAAGTTCTTAGAAACAGTGTGTAAAGTTCCATGTTCTTGAGCATGAAATCAGCATGACTTCACAGATTTCCCAGGTAATCATAATTATTTCTTTTTTTCTCCATTTTTTTATGGTACAGAAAGTGTACCACACTAAGTGTACACAGTACACTAAGCATGACTTCATACCAAAAAATGCTATGACTGAAATTAGCATAATCATTCATCTACCTAGTGTTCTCTGCTAGTACAAAGTGCGTTACTTTATTGAAACTGATGAAGCATTGATTATTTACACCAGTCGGTATTCATGCTGTATCTGAATGTCTTTGTATATTAGGCATTAAGAGAAATCCCACATTTAGAGGTTGTAGCTTTTACTTTTTTATTGTTTAACCAGAAACATCTTCCAGTTTGAGATTATTGGTGAAGGGAAGTGATCAAAGTCTTAGTCCATGACCTCTTGAAGGCCTATAAGTGTCAATGTGTGTGATTGCTTTTTCTAAACCCTTGGAAACCTGTGTCAAGCAGTCATGGCAACTAATTCTATCTTCTTGATTTTATTCCTGTCATTAGAAAGTAGTTGTGGGGCATTTATTTTGAAATATTGACCTTTGATACGAAAGAGAGTTCTAGTCCCCAGAAAAGGACTTTTTGACAATAAGTTGAATAAGAGTATAAAAGATTCAAGATCATGAAGACCAAGCATGCATATTAGTCAGAATAGAAATAGTAGATGATAGGAATCATAGATAAGATCAGCTTGAAAAAGACTTCAGAAGATCAGATGCAGCTTTTCATGGGGAAAGGAGCCTAGATGAAATTATCTGCTACCATATTCAACTGAGTCTTGAAAAATTCCAGCAATGTGGTCAGACAGAAGATGTAATACTGATAGAGATTTCAAAAATATGTCCTTTGAGGAGAGTTTGATGGATGTTCTTTATCATTTAGTAAAAATAAAGGAGAGAAGCCCATGATGTA
>VZTB01005339.1:6563-24416 GCA_013397245.1 Thryothorus ludovicianus | reverse complement strand
AATGGCTTCTGAAATACCAGTCTCTCCTCAGAATGTTCCTTAGCTACTGTGTACTTCATGGCTCACATGGTGGAGGCTTGGCATCTGTCAGAATGGAATTAATCCTGCTCTTACAGGAATCTCAGCAGGTATGTGGGGCTTAGGTTGTATTTTCTCTGTTTCAGATTTGTAGATTTATTTGAAAGTGTTTTTTAATATTTTGGAGATTTTCCTACTGTAGCATATACCTGTTTTTAAATAAATCTAAATCTGTTTTTAACAGGGTTTTTTGAACATTGTTTATTTTTATTGTTGTTTTTTAGAATCCTTTTCCCTCTTTCAAAAGTTCTTATGTTCCCTTAAAGAATATGTATTATTGCTCTGTGTGTGTGTTTCTTGCTTGATTTTAGGAGCAGTCAGTACAGTTACCTTCCAGCCCTTCACCAGAGCCAAGCTCCATACCGCTCCTATTTGCTTGCACAGCTAGTGCCAAAACAGTGGTGGCTAATCCATTGCTACATCTTGGCAATTTAACTCATGATATATTACATGCTATAATAAACCTTGATTCGCCACCTCATCCAGATACTCAGAACAGCAAGGTACGTATTTATTTACAGTTGTTTTGTTGTTGTTACCTTCTAGTTTGCTGAAGTCACAAATGTTTTTGACAGCCTGAAAACTTTGTGCTGTGCCTATCTGTGACAAATAATGAAACCATGAAACATAAACATTTTCCATACTAGTTATCTTAAGCAAAAAGACATGTCCACTGACCATTAGTCATTGTTGAGATGTTGAGCATCTGATTTAACAAGCTGTTGTGGATTGGTCTCTCTCAGAACTGGATATTTGTCCAAGAGAACATTATTATGGAAAACATTCTATACTACATCATCAGTATCATATTTGTCTTTATGACACTATGTTCATTACTTCTGTTATGTTAATGGCAAATTCTGCATTTCATTCTTAGACCTAAGTAAAATGAAATGTTGAAGTATAAAAACTGCTTGTCAGCAAAGTTCAGTAAACCCCGAATTTTTTGTGGAACAGTATGTGTTTGTCTAGATTTTAAAAATTGTTTCTGTAAGATTTATCCTGTATTTAGCCTTTCACTGGAAATAAAACTTCCCTGAAATTTTGTATGTGTTAGGTTCCCAAATCCAAGTAACGATTTCTAGGGAACACTAAAAAGATGGTTTAGTTCCTTGTTAGCTTTGTTTTAGAGGGAAGAAACAAATAAATATAATAAACTGTTTTTGTTTTAATGGAACCTTTTTGGTCAACAGATTCTCTAACTTTTCACCTTAGTATGTTTTGTGATACATTAAGAAAAGAGTATCAGCTGTGTTAAAAGTACTGATCAGTATGATACTGAGTAGATTATGTGTCCAAGAACTGCACAAGAATTGGTCAAAAGCTGAGCTGCATTATAGTTTTCATTCTGAAATAGTCTTTGTATTCTGAGCCAGCAAACTCCTGCTGTTTTAGGGTGTAATTATGTAGGACTGTTGTATATAGGCTTAATATCTTGCTGTTTAATAACTGAAAACATTTCAAATAGAGCTGATCTGTGATTATGTGTTAGTGGGGTGAGAGAGTTTTCCCCCATTCTTTTCATAGCCAAGTTAACTGTTTTGTCTGATACAAATTCTGAAACAAAAGGTGGCTTTATAAGTGCTTGAGTACTTATACCTTCCATGTCCTGTGCTTGTTACAAATCTGTATGCAGAGTGAAAGGCTGTGATATCAAACACAGCTCACTTTGGGTCTAGTAAGTTCTGTACAATTTTGTTTTACAGATATATGTAATGCACACCTTAGCAGCGTCACTCTCTGCTTGCATCTACCAATGTCTCTGTGATGGCCACAGCTACAGGTAAAGTCTGTGAAAAGTGATTTTTGTACAACTGTCTCATTGCAGTCATGATAATAGATAGGGCACCAGAAGACAGTGATCACACTTGCCTACATCTGGAAAGTGCTATCACTTGAATAATTGTAAATGTAACTTTTTGAAATAAATACAATTTCTCACTTCTCTGATTCACAGCTCATTTCAAGCAAATCAGTTCACTGGGACAGTGTACCAGACAGTCCTGTTAACTCAGCGTCATTCTTTAAGAACAGGAAGCTTAGAAGAAACAGTAACTCCCAACACATCACCTTCTCAGTGGCCAGGTATCTAGACTTAATTTATTTCTTTCCTCTTAAGGAAAACTGAGTTATTTGGATCCACTGTAAGAGCATGTGGCTGTGACTTTCTAGTAATACTTGTAACAGATGTGTGGAGTTCTTTGATTAAAATGTTGTATTTTCTTTAAAGAACATCTAAGTTAATGCTTCTGATTATTCACTAAGTCATGTTGGTTTATATTGCTGGATCTAGTAAAGAGAGAGCAAGTGAACAGGTAAAGTCTTGTCCTGTGCTCTACTTCCTCCCCCTGGAGCACTAGTATTCTACTTCATGACTCCTAAGGAAGGACTGGGAAGGTTGTCTTTGTTTGTGTGCCAACTAAGAATTATTTTACCTTATGGACAACTTTTGAATTAACTTGAAACTATTAAAAATGAGACATTTATAACAAATCATGATTTTCTGTAGCTGTGAAATTGATGTCAGATTTCAGGTAATACTTAGAGTGTGCTGAGACCTCTGCTAGTGAAACTACACTAGGGAGCTGCATTAGAGGGAGTGTCATTGATGCAATACTTCTGGGTATGAGCTTCAGTTTGCAACACTAACTTTAATGTAAGCATAGCCAGGAAATGTGCTTACTTATTATGAGAATTGTTTCTTAAATCAGAAAATTTCACTTTAGAAATCTTCATGGACATCCTGAAGCAGTCTTTGTATTTGATGCCATGCCATTTTTTCTTTTTTTGCCAAACATTGTCACTGAATCTAGAAATTTTATACAGAAACTAGCTTGTCATTTTTTTTCTTCTTATTTAATTAATCACTGGGTTAAATTTCTGATGAGTGGGGCAAATAATTGCTAGCAATTGTTCTTAGGAATAACATCCTCTTGAACTGACTTTTTTTACTTTAATAGATTCACATGCTATTTGTGCAAATTGGAGAGCATGACAAAAAGCGGAAGTCTTTGGCCAAGACTGTGTGCATTTTAACCTGTTTGCACAAAATGTCACAGTTGAAGCCGCATCTGAAACTACACCCTTCTGTGGGAGCATAAAAAGATATTTCATACTTAGGTGAAAGAACTATTGCCAGACAATGTAATGCAAGTTGATGCCCAGGATTTTTGGTTTACCACCGTAAAATGAGAAGATAAAGTTTCAATTTACAGGATTATAATGTAGTTATAATAATTGGAAAGGTGTTACGCATTTAACTATTAGTCCAAAACAGGAAGCTAAAAAACTAATAAATTTTTAAAAACGCAGATCTTGCCTCTTTCCCATGAAGTTTTTTAACTTAGGTTTTAATGTGTACAACTTGAAATTTTTCTACACTAAAAATTACTAAATAATGTAGGTTGCCAGGCAAAATACCCATGATAATCTGGAGTGCCTTCACACACATGAATGTGCTTTCTTAAAGAATATGTTTATTTTGTTTAAACAGGATGGNTATAAACAGGAATGACAGCTCTAATACGTCTCGTGAATTCTGCTGGCGAGGAAGCCCAGCCAGGTCTCACAGTTCTACTTTGTGAAATTCTAACTGCAGTCTATCTCAGCCTCTTCATCCATGGCCTTGCAACACATTCTAGCAATGAGTTGTACAGAATTATGGCTCATCCACTTAACAACAAAATGTGGTCTGCTGTCTTTGGAGGAGGAGCTCATACGCCCAGCAGAGGACAGCAGCAATTAAAGACAAAAACTGGTCAGTTCTCCTGTTTTCGGTATATTTGTCTTCTGGGTTTTTAAAGAAGATTGTGACTGCTGGGAGCTTAATTACTTTAAGTAGTTTGCGTTCTGTAAGAATTCAGTGTGGTTTTGGATTTGGATAGAAAAAAAAGGACCTGAAATTATTGATGAAGGTACTGTGTAGAAGAGAATAGTGAAGTGGACGTGAATGCTACTGAAATAAGGTTTCCAAGTAGCACAACTGCTCTAACATGAGTGAGTTAAGTTGATCTTAGAGAGTTTTCAATACTATTAAAGCCTAGTTTTTTGTGTTTATTTTAAAACTTTCCAGTTCTCTCCTAACTGGAATATATTCCCATTTTACAAATACAGTATGTTTTCTCTCTTTGACAGGTAGGCACTTCCCAATGCCTAGCCCACATCAGGTAGTAGTGTTCTCCATGGAATGCGTGGGGTTTTCCAAATCCCTTACCTCCTTCAGTACTCATAGTCCTACCAAACCTTCAGGCAAGATACTAGATTTAGTACTAGGCCTCTACATGCAGTTTGCTATGTGTGTTTTTGGGTTTTTTTTTTGCATTTGCAGAAAGACAGAAAAACTTCTGTTTGCAAGCCATGATATTAAAATTTAAAGTAAAATTTTGTAATTAAAGAAGCATATAAATTGGACCTTTTTAAAAAAGAAAACTGTCAGCATTGTCGTATTCTTATGGCTCTTCATTTGAAATATATATTAATTATGAAATTTCCTTGAACATGGTTTGAAAAGATCAGAAGTGTTTCATATCTTTTTTGGAGAGCTGCTTCTTTTGCTTTTTGAATATAAGCGTTATTGTGCATGTGGATTTCTAAGTGTTCGTTGCAGACATTACAAATGAAAGGTGTCATGTTGATACTCTAAAAATCCTTTAGAGAAACAAAAAATCTTCAAATTTTATATTCAGGTAATGATAAATTATCCTCAGGTCCAAAAAAAAAAAATTCCTGTAATGCTTTTACTTTTTGTATAGTTATGTGCTTTATAATTTAGTTTGACACTTATAAAACCAACAGCAAAAATGCTACTATTAACTTAGTTTTCAAAGGAAGACATTGTAAAGACAAATTTACTTAAACTCTAATGACTTTCTAAATCACATCTGAGTGTATATGTAGAGAGATAAAGTGTAACTTTATATTTTTATTTTTTTATTATTTAGATGCATGTTACATGTCAAAATGTCTTACCTTACATTTATGGAAAACTGTAAATGTGGTCTGTTTAAATATCTTCATCAGACTTCAAGAAAAGTTTTTTCAGAGTAGAGATCTTTAACCAAAAGTGAGCTCTTGTTCTAGATCTGATTAGCTTTCTCTGTGGTACTGAATAAACATTTCTCTCTATCACTTTAGTAAGGTAAATATGTTTGCTGTTACAGAATTGTCAGAAGCCGTAACTGTCTTGTGTTGACAGTTCTGCTAACTAGGTGTTGGTAATTGTATGCTAAGCTGTGCTAATACTACTGCTACCACTGTTTTAAAATGATAAGTATTTTTACAGACAAGTGTATTCTGAAATGTATACTAAATACATCCTAGCCTCTGCATATATTTCTGAAGGAGTGCTGGCTGGCTGATTGCAGGTTTAATAAAACTGTTGCTGTAAGAATCCAGAAGCTCAACTAAAAATTTAAGGGAAGAAGGAACATTTTTTAACACTAGTTTTTAGGTATAATCACTGAGAAAGGGACCTAGAGATGTTGTGGAGTTACTTAGAAACTTGAACTAACTAGGACATCAGTTAAGTCAGCCCTGTTCTGAGCAAGGGTGTCTTTCAACCTAAGTAATTCTAGGATTCAGTGGGTCACTGCTTGTTTTTAATATGTGTTTATGTAAAGCAAATTTGAGGGAAGGATTTTTCTCCACAGTCCTTTCTCTGTCACGTTGAAAACAATGGTGGAGGGAGAAAGATAAAAAAAAAACTAGACTTCCAATGAAGTAGAGGGATTACAATTAAAATGAGCTATATTTTTGTGCCTTTACTGTTTCTGACCCCTGGAAACAAATACTGAGAAGTGATGGAATGTTTGTTCCATCAATGCCATATTCTTCCATAATATTATTTAGATTTTTGCTATCTCTTACCACTTTTTTTGTGCATAACTGCACTCTTTTCCCTTATGTTTACTTTTAGATTTTTGTGAAATGCTTCCACTCTCCAAAGAGATCAAAAGCTAAATATTCTGAACACTAATAATTCAAATACAATAATACTATGCATGTCTTCTCCTCCTTGCCTTCCTTCCAATCCTTTAGTACATATCTGAATGTGGGTATTGATCTCCAAGTTTGAAATTTATTTTAAAAGATCATAACTCTATGTTATGCATTGGTCAATAAAGTTATGTTATTTCTCTTTCTGCTCTTCGCTTTAATTGACTTGGGCATATATTAGCTTTGAGTATAAAATTTCGCTTAAGTAAATATGATCTTTCTCTTAGACTGAAATTGGTAAAAACAGGAACCTAAAACCACTATGTTTTAGGTTAAATTACTATGTGGTAATTTTATAAATTCCTAACCTGTATTAGGAATTAGCTTTTTTATGAATATCTTGTTTCAGTGCCTTTATCACGTAAAGATCAGACAAAACAAAGCCGTTTGAATTCTTTTCATATCACTATACTTCATTGCCTTGTTTCTTGTTTTTTGCAGTTGCAGCAAATGATTTTGGCAAACAGAACCATCACATAATATTTTGTTTTTCAAGAGGCAGTTATCATCTGAAAATGAAACTTATTGTTGATTATAGTAGATTTTTTCAGAATCACATTTACCATATTTCTCTTGAAAACTACCTTAGAAAACTGTTTTATAGTTTAAACCTATATAGAAATGAATAATTCTCTGTCATCCAGAAAGTTCTTAGGGAAGAATTTGATTTTTGCTTTAACAGTCAGAAATCCATAGTTTCATTTCATATATTCAGTTATTCCATGCTGCAAGAGCAAAGGAAGGGAGATGGAAAGTAATCTTTCTTCTGACTCTTCCTGGGAAGGTGGAAGAGAGGTAGCAGATCTTTCGATTATCATTGCATGTCTTAAAACCTGGCAGGAATTGAAGGATTTTCCTTGTCTGAAATAGTCCATTATTCTTGGAAATAACATAAATTTTACTTTTGTCTTATAAGTAAAATGGGATAAAAAAATAAATGCTTCAAATTTAAAAAAAAACCAAATACGTAAAATATTTTTAATTAGAAACATATGAGAAATTTGAAAGTGTGTCTAATAGGTAATTTGAAATCCCAAATGACAGTCAGAATTAAAAGACATTTTTAATGTAGTTAATTTATTTTAGAATGTATAAAAAGAAATCTGCATTAGTAGTGTTTTTCAAACCACTTAGGTGGTTGTTCTTTCATTTGCCTTGCATACTGAATTTTTCCAATGGCTAGCCTGCAGTATTCTTAAAAATACAAAGAGTGATCCAACAGAAAGGAATAAAGTACTTCTTTACAGTAAAACACTTGGTTTTTGAATTCTGCTTAGAAAAACAACCTGCAGGCCTATACATGCTCATTTCTGTATCATGCAACACTTGCTCCTTATTTCATGCCTAGTAAATTTCTTTTTTTTAAGCATTTGCTAAAAATTAGCTAAAAATTCTTAGTGATGCATGTGCATGCTCCTTAACTGATAAGCTTTAAATAATGAAATGAAAATGCATTGTACTGTAGTTATTGTGGTTTTTTACTTTTAGTACAGGTAAGTGGGTTTCAAATACTATCCCTAACAGGAAAAAAAATAAATTATGATACAGTATAGAAGTGCAACACACAGTGTTATGATATTCCTGTTTCAAGATGAAAGATGGGATGTCTTCAACTTTTATTAGATTCCATTTGTTTTATGGCTGTTGTGGTGTAACCTCAGCCGTCGGCCAAGCCCCAGGCAGCTGCTCACTCATTCCCCCACTGGCAGGACCAGGTAGGAAATAAGTGGATAAAAGATAGAGGAAACTTGAGTGTGGATCTTAGGACAGTTTAATGGTGAGAGCTGTGCTCACAACTGGAGGGGAACAAGGAAAGAATTCACTGCTTCCCTCGGGCAGGTTGGTGTTCTGCTCCAAGGAGGGCAGTGGCCCATCATGTGCAGTGATGACTTGGAAGGACAAGCACCATCCCTCCAAATGTTATCCTTTTTCCCCTCACTTCATGTACTGACTGTGATGTCAGATGGTCTGGAATATCCCTTTGGTCTTTTGGGGTCACCTGTCCCAGCTGTGTCTCCTTCCAATTCCCTGCCAGCGTGGAGTTACAAAAGCAGCAAAGACCTTGGCTCTGTGCAAGCCCAGCTCAGCAATAACAAAAACACCTCTGTATTACCTACCCTGTGTTCAAATCCAAAACACAGCCCCACATCAGCCACTTGTAAGGAAAACTAGCTCTACCCCAGCCTCAACCAGCACAATAGTTCAGCTGTTTATGATGATAATGTTTGTCTTCATACGTGGTCAAAAATCTTTCTGGAATAACATGTTTATTCCTGATCTAGAAATGACCAGAAATAATGAATGAATTTCATTGACCAGTGTGAGTGCAGAGAATTTTTCCATTAGAAGAAAACAAAAAATGGTGAGGTATGAAGAACTTGGAAGTTTTTTATTAAAAACTATGTATTCAATCTTACATGGCTCAGTTACAAATTGTGCAGTTGACTCAGTTTGTGTTATGAGCAAGTAAGTCTTATATATAGAGGTAAGTGTAAATAACCACTGGTTTTCTATTATTCAGTGTTAGACTTTCTGTTTTCATGTGATTGGAATGCCCATAAGAGTTTTGAAGGACATAGTCTTTCAGGCACCTATCAAGACTCAGAAAGTCTTCTGTGGATAAAACACTAAAAAAATAAGGGTATAGGAAATACTGCATGGTAGTTTACTCCAGAAACAGAGGTGCAGAAATAGGTATGCTGGTTGTTTTGCCACCCTCAGCATTATTAACAGGAGAAGGTAATTTTGGAAGCTTTAGTTGTTGTTAGTTTTGTGGGCCCTTTGTAGCAGAAGGGAGTAGGAAAGTTAAAACAATAAAGACCCCTTGCATTTTTGATGTTCATGTTAGTTTATTCTTGTAACTGGTTTGGCCTAACGTGTTGATGCTTGAGCTCAGTGATAGAGATAGCTGTCCCTCAGGTGAGCTCCTTAAGCCCATAGAATTGCTTTTTTGGCTCCTACTTCTGCTGTTAGATCATAAAACAACCCATACTCTCATCTGCTTAAGAAAACTGACTCAGCTAGATCAGCGTTCGAAGTTTTGTGGACTCCAAAACGAAGTTCAAAAAATCAACTTCCTTTTTTACCTTCATATTTAAGTTTTCTTTGTTTTACCTAAGCCTTGAACCCACTCCTCTGTGTCACTGTAGAAACTGATCTCTTTACATTACATGTATCTATTTGAAAACAGAATAAAAAAATCTAAAAAAAAAATCCCCAACCAAACAACAACAAAACAAAAAAAAACCCCACAACCTCCACCTTTTAAAATCAAGTCAGAAATAGATTCAAGTCCATTTTCTCTGTTATGAGAGATGGCCAACAAATCTCCAAATATAATTTCTTTTTTGCCTTGTCACTTTTACTGCTGATGTTTTTTGGACAGTTGGAGCACTAACAATTGGTGACAGTTGGTGACAAGTAATAATTGGTGTAATTCCTCCTCTACTAATAGAAAGGCTGTATTGGAATATGATTCCTAACAAGATCCAGAATTGTTTCAGGGTCTCAGGTGATAGAAATTTGTTAGGATATTCCTGAAAGCTTGAATGAGCTATTTCTTTCAGTACTGTGGTAATCAAGAATGGAAGTAAAATCTTCCCTTGACACTTCTTAGTTTGAAAAGTCAGGGCAAGCGAGGGGACATCTTTACTCCTAGGAGTTAGGGTGTTACTGCAAATAATTAATCTGTCCCTGTTTAATAATTTGTATATTAGATTGTTTTAGCTAAAATGTGATCTTCTGTATTTGCTAGAGAAAGGTAATGTCAGTGCATAGGGATTTTGCCAAATTGTCCTATTTAGGAAAAAAATACACATCTCCACTAGAGGGAGATGTGCAGTTAAAAGTTGGAGTAGGAATGGCAAGCTTAAGTATTTGCAATATGTATTCTGAGAAACAAGTCTCCTGCCTGATCTTGAAAACAAGCATAGTCAATAGTCAGTAGTTTTTATAAAGATATTTTAGTTTTGCAGGATCATTGATTAATAGTGTTTGTCATCTTTTTAAGAAGAGATCTTCTCATGCAGTTATGGGTATATTATTTGTGCAGGAAGTTTTAACATTCTGGAGTTCTAGTTATATATTTTATGTATTTGAGGATTGACGTTCTCTGTGTTTAGTTGTTATGAAATGCTAAGATAACTTTCATCATTACAAGTTTTCAGAATTTTTTTTTCTTTTCATTATGAGACCCTTTATTAAAAGCAATAGGGAGGTACAGCAGAAGGTTTAAAGCAACATACTCTCTTTTCTTCTCCCATAGATGATGGAGAGAAACAGCAAAAACATTACAAGCTTTCATCAAAAACCTCTCCAAAAGAGAGTTCTCAGTTGCCTACATTGCCATTGGCAGATGAGCAATCATCATCTTACAAAGAAAGATTTATCCCTCCTGAGCTTAGCATCTGGGATTATTTCATTGCAAAGGTAATTTTTTGCTGTTTCAACAATTGAATGTCTTCTATCACTTCTGGATTGGTAGTTTTTCTCTTCTTAGTCAGTCTAGGTACTGATGTGATAGAATCTGCTTGTTTTTATTGCTCATGCATTTCTAAAATGTAGCCTATACTTATTTTTGAAACAACTTTCTTGAAAACTTGTTATTCAGTTAATTTATTTTCAGATAATGGTATGAACAAATGATGTTGATTTTTATAATTGCAAAGTGCAAATGTGTGGATAATTATGGGTCAGCTATTTAGCTACTTCTGTGGAATTGTATGCACTTTTTATATCAAATGTTATCCACATAAGGAAAATCAATTAGGTAAGCGTATTTTAGGGACAAGGACAAAAAAGAAAATCCAAATACTGAATACCACCGTGAGGCAATAATAATGGGCTGGTTATAAGTATTGAACCCTGTAGGGAGAGGATAGGATTTCTCTGAGCTCTTGGAAGAACTGAAGAGAATGTGCCCTGGTGGTTTTGGCTTCTTTCTGACGAGCTCATGTGTCCCATGTCTGGTTTGCTATATCAGGCGGGATAATAAGAATTGGAAAGCAGTTACTGTTTTCATTTTCAGCATTAGAATTGTCAGTGATGTAAAAAATAGTTAAGGTGTTAAAATATGTAGTGCTTGTGGACAATTACCCTTTTCATGAGGTACAAACTCTAAATGGTCCTAAACTGAAATGAAAAACCATTAAGGATTATAATTATTCAATTTCTAAAAGGTAATTTAGAATGAGATGTTGACTAGAAGATATTTACAGAATTTTGCTTAAATTTTTAGCCATTTCTTCTGTTGCAAAGTAGAGCGGAATATGATTCAGAAGAGAGTCAGGAAAGTGATGAAGATGATGAAGACAATGATGGAGATATGTTTGCATCAAATTCACATAATGAAGAGCATTCTAATTCAAATTCTTACAGGTAAATAACTCTTTAGAATACAAGATATTTTGTCACATCTAGACTTGCATTTCTGGTTTTTCTTTTTATTTTTGGGATATTATACCAGTTACTTGATATTTCAGTGTATGACCTAGATGTAGTCGTTAATTTTTCATAATAATTATTTATTAATTTTATTAGTATGTGACATATATAGTGATTTTTGAATTCAAAGTACCTATAATATTCTTAAGTATGGTTTGTAGTTTTCAGTAGTTTATAATGAGGATTTGAAGCTCTAAATTTAAAACCTAATATTGAATAAGTGAGAAAATAATTTTCCTATTAGTAAATGACTTACTAGTGCTTTCTTGTTAGTTGGTCACTGATGAGATTGGCAATGGTTCAGCTGGTACTTCACAATTTGAAGATTTTCTACCCTTTGGCTGGACATGATCTTTCAGGTAATAAGCAGCAGAGTTGTTTCTTCATACCTAATTAGCACATTTGAAATCAGTAATGTGTTGGATAATATACATATGTTGTAGCTTTTAGTTCAAAAGTTCTTTGTTTTTCAGTGATACGGGAATAAATGTTCTGATACTCTTTATCATACAGGTATACTTGTGAAATGACATGGTGGGTGGCTAAGATGAATGGGTGAGAGAGACTGCTCAGGTCTCTGCATACTTACCTTTTCTTTGCTTCTTAGTCATGTAATACATATTTCCTGGTGGAAACACTATAATTCTTTTTGTACGTGAAGTAACATCATTCCTACTCCTTCTTTCATAGAATGATAGAATGGTTTCATTTTGGAAGGGATCTTTAGAAGGTCATCTAGGTTCAACCCTGCCCACTACATTGTGGACAGGGGCATCTTTTACTAGATGATACTGCTCAAAGTCTCATCTGACATGACCTCCCATGTCTGGGGCATCCACAGCCTCTCTGGCAAGCAGTTCCAGTATCTCACTGCCCTTGTCATAAAAATGTCTTTCTTGGAATCTACTAGCTTGGTGTGAAACCATTACTCCTTGCCCTATCACTACAGGCCTTGGTAAAAAGTATCTTTGTGTCTTTCCTGTAAGTCTACTTTAAATATTGAAAGGCTGCTATATTATGACCCTGAAGACTTCTCCAGTCCAGGCTGAACAGCCCCAATGCTCTCAGCCTGTCTTCACAGGAGAGGTGTTTCAGCCCTCTGACCTATTTTGTATGGCCCTTCTTTGGATCCCCGCCACAGGTTTCTGTCATTCCTGTAGTGGGTTATGGGATATGGTGTCTGAGGCAGAGTGTCACAAGAATAAATTGGAGGGGCCAAAATCCCTCCCTCACTCTACTGGCTGCTCTTCTTCTGATGCAGCCCAGCGTGCAGTGAGCTTTCTGGGCTGTGAGCCAGGCCATGCCCAATTTTTCATCCACTGTTTTCCCTCAGTTCTTCTCCACAGGGCTGCTCTCAGTGTTCATCACTCAGTTTTGGTACTGGTGATTGCCCTGACTCAGGTACACTTCGTCCTTGCTGAAGCTTGTGAGGGTCACACAGGCCCACTCCTCAGGCCTGCCAGGGTCCCTGTGGGTGCTATCCCTTCCCTCCAGGAAATCTGGTGTACCTCTCACCCTAGTGTTCTCTTCCAGCTGCCTGCAGGTGCCCTTCCTACCCCTGCCTGTGTCATTGTCAGTGAGATGAAACAGTACCAATCCCAAAATGCATCCTAAGGGATGGTACTTGTTACTGATCTCCATTTGGATGCTGAACCATTAAATGTAACTCTTTTGGTGATGTCATTCAACCAGTTCCTTAGCTATCCAATAGTCCGTCGTTTTTTCTCCAGTTGAGAGGCAAAGATGTGTGGGACACTGTTAGAGACCTAACAGAAGTTAAAAGTAGAGGATAGCAGTTGCTCTTCCTTTGTCCTCCAGTGCAGTAAGTTTACAGTAGAATGCCACTAATAGATTAATTGGGCACAATTTACCATTTATGAAAGTGTGTCAGCTTTCTCTTGTCACCTGCCTGTTATCCGTATACCTTGACAGCTTCCAGGAGTATGTGTTTCGTTATGATCTGCTCCATGATACAATTTCTCCAATATTGGAGAAATATGTTCCTTTTTTAGCAATAATCGCCCTAAGCGATTTCATCTTTTTGTACTTGCAAATACCGATTTGAGGTCTGAACGAAGCTTGTTGTGGAGATACTAGAAATAAACTTCAGTGTTCACCTGCTGGAATTATCTTTGTCAAGGTTATAATGGAAAGGGGAGGGGTTTTATTGTTGTTTACTTGTCTTTCTAGAGCTTCCGGTTAGCTCCCCGCTATGCCATGCAGTTTTGAAAACTTTACAGCGCTGGGAACAAGTTCTTCTCCGCCGTCTTGAGCTGTATGGGGGTCCACCTCAACATTATATTTCAGTTCATGCTTCTGAAGATGCGCTTGCTGCTGGTCCTGCATTGCTTCGCCACAAAACTTTACTTGAGCCTACAAACACTCCCTTCAGGTGAGTCTAATTTCTGTAAGCACTGACTGTAATATCTTGTATATAAATCAAGCATTAGGTCATTAGTGATAGACTGTAACTTCAGTAACTATGTGAAGTGAAGCGTTCATGTCAGATTTCATGCATCTCTCATCCTAAGCAAGAGCAGGAAAGATGTCCTACAGTTTCTAATTTCTTAAAATTCTTTTACTTAAACTTAGCATGGATTTTGAGTATCTCTGGAAAAAGTATGCTTAACAGTAAAATAAATAATAAAACATTTGCCTTTAGAAATAATTATGGATTAGTGACAGTGAACTAAATAATTGCTCCACCCTTAGAGGTAATAAAATTACCTCACAGTCTTATTTTAGAAATCAGAGAAGAAATACTTATTATTTATAATGTTTGCATAGTTATGACTTAACATAATTGCATGTTCAGCCAGGAAAGAGTGCTCAGTCTCCTAAAGTGTAATTTTTATAATAGATTCCTGCTTTTTTAATCTTACTGTCACTTGTGGATTTCAGAATACATGAACTCTGGCTTTTTATTTTAAAATATTTCATAGTGGTCACACTTTCAGTAACTTGAGTTGATTAAAAGCAACCAGTTTAATATGTATCTGCTGTCTGCCATTATTTTTAAATTATGATTTAAAGCAATTCAATGTTTGATGGATTTTAGCTTGTCATAAGCAGTTTTATGTAGCAGCTGTATTGGTATTTGTAATTTTTGCTTGAGTGTGCCATTTCTAGGAATAAGCATAAACATTTGAATTCTGATCTGTTTCTACAATCCTTCCAATTTTGTTACTGAAAAATCACGGATGTTTCAGAGAAGTTACTCAGCTGATGTGTTCCTAGCAGGAAGTGTTAGTCATTCATTGTCCAATGTGAAAGGCTCACTCTTTAGGACTAAACAGAAATTATTCATATTGTGAAGAATGAACTGGAGTAATAAATAATCTGTATGCTGCTCTTACCATTCTGTAATCTCTTAAAGAGATTTTTCTCACTTGTCCCAAGATAGAAGGAGAAGGTGCTATATATTCTGTTTCTTCTTCCTTTTGGGTTTCCTCTCGTGTGTAAGTTTTAAGAACGGGGGTATTAAAGTGCTTTCAGATAGGTCTGTAGCTCTGTAGTTTTGCTTTGGCATTTCTTCTGACTGTAGTTTGATTAGAATATAAAATACTGCACTCTTGTATGAGTATGGACGTGATGTAAATATTTGTTCAACTTTTTTCTGTAGATCTAGCAGTCATGTTGCACTGTCTGTGAAGAGGCTCTGGCAATACTTGGTCAAACAGGAAGAAGTTCAGGAAACTTTTATCAGAAATATTTTTACAAAGAAGCGATGCCTAAATGAGGTTGGTATGGTATATAAAATGCATAAAATATTGCAGGTCAGTCTGTCAACTTTTAGTTAAGTTATTTGGCCAGCTTCTTTACTTCTGGTGCATGAAGAGTTAATGTACTTGTCAATCCAAATCTAAAGTATTTCTTATAAAAAATACTTGTTCATTGTTTCATAGAATACAAAAATAATCAGACTTTGACTGTAAAATGACAACTAGCACAGTGTTGCTACAGTCAGTCTCTTCTTTAAGATCAGTATAAAAGCTGCCTCAAAAGAATGACAAGATGGACCACTTTAAAAATTAAAACCAGTAATCAAATGAGCCAAAGTATTGGAAGTTTCAGTTTTCCCTATGATAATCATTCTGGCTTTTATCCACTACTTCCATAACAGTCAAGTTATGATTCAATTTTAATAAGAAAAATGTTCATACAGCAATTACTATTCCTGTCCCTGATTATTTGTCTCGGTGTCTAGTTGGATTCCAGTTCCAAATGCAGTTAAATGTTTTTAAATTTTGGTTCTGTAATGAGCTTTTGGATTTTTTTCTCCTTGTTTCTTATTTACTCTTGCTCCTAATTTTGAAAGAATTGTTGGTATTACAGAACAGCTGTAACTTAGCAGAAATGGAGGAGAAAGCAGCAGATGTGAACAAACTAAATATGCAGGAGAAAGAATATTCATGACTAGTAAAGCCATGGCAGCAGGGAGTTCTGCATGACCTTTGTCCTGTCACAACTAGAATATTAGCTCATTTGGGTAATGTAGGCTAATTGTGTTCACTACAGAGTGCAGTTAAAAGGAAAATGGTTCCTTTTTGCCATTAAACGTGCACCACTTCTGATCACGTCTTATATTGACATAGCCATACTGTTATGCTGTAGGGACAGGTATTTTGGAAAATTTTAGATACTCTTTATATGTTTCAAGGTAGGCTCACAGCTTTACACAGAACATAGTTGGCTTTATTTTCTACCTTGTTGCTGATAAAATAGTGTAGATTGCTTATTTTTAAAGAAATTTGACTTTTTGGATAGACAAGGTGCTGTTACAATACAGAGTAAGTAAATCAGTATATTCTGTAATGACAACAGAGTTTAGAGTTTGTTAATTTTTCTTACTATATAAAATATGTGCATGTGTGTGCAGACATGCTGTTGTGTTTCACTTGTCCTGTTTTGGAGTAAACAACAAGGAATTGAGGATTTCCTTGATACCGTGCATGTTATGTCTTATCTTTATGCTTTGCTCTGTGGTATTTCTTTCCTTGGTGAAGTCACTAGAGGAGCACAATGAAACCATGAAAAATTCTGTGGTGGAGGAGCCCATCTTCAATAAGGTACACAGTAATAGTCCTCAAATTTATTACGCTTAACTTCATTATGAATTTTTTTTTCTAACTGCTGCTGATCTCACTTTAAAAAAAGTTTTTGCTCATGTAGCAAACAACTTAAAAATTGCAAAGGATAGAACTGTTAGAAGGCTTATTGGAAACTTAATTATCTTAGCTGCATTAAGCAACCAGGTACAAATAATATCCGTTGTCAAATTCTGTAGCTTGGCCAAGTGAAGAGCTGAAGTTAAGATTTACCAAAGTGACAAAAATTCAGTAGTAGTATGATACACAGTACTTAGAGAATCTTTGGGGGCAGCATGGGCTGGCTCCAATAGTTGCTTGTAAGTGAAGGTGGTGAACTGTACTTTGAGCAGTTTGTTAGTATGATATGAGTTTGCTACTGGAAGCTTTCATTGAGCCTTATTTTAAAGATGGTGACAAATCAACCCATATAACAATATTTTAGCAACTGTCTTGAAATATTGGTGTGGCATACTAGAAAGGTACAGTACGATGCCTAGAAACTGAAATGAATACCATATTCTTTTCTTTTACAAAACTAGTGTGAAGACAGAAATGTGAACACTGTGGCTTGGGCTACCTTGTTAATATTAATTATGTGATAATGTAGTATTAACAAGTAGGTAATTGGAACTGTCTGGAGAAAAAATTATTTCCTGCAGGTTTGTCCATCACAAGACATGTTTTTTGTATCAGTTTGCCACTGCAGTTTTATATATAAAAACAGTCCAGTTATATATATAAAATCAATGAAGTATCAATTTTGTTTTGACTTTAAAAAGTATATTCTACTTCTTGGTTTGCAATAGCTGTTTTTTACACTTTGTAAAAGACCATTTTTGGCAGAAAAATCATACTGTTTTTCAAGTAAAATATTATTGTTTAAATATTTTAAAGCGCAGAAAATTAAGAGTTTGAAGATGAGAGGCTTCAAATAGTTCTGAAATAATTCTTCAGGATTTTTTTTTTAAATTAAATATTACATTTGTTGTTCATGTTTGAATACTTAAGTCACCATTAGTTTGGCAGTGTTACTGTTTTTACTGTAAAATTACTCTGTAACTTCAGCACTCTGGGTCTGTAATCTATCAATTTAACTCTTTCAGTGATGAGGACTTTATTTTTGAAAAGGACTGCTTACAGTGCTGGTAAAGTTTGGAGTTTTACTGTGTGCTGGCATGTGCCTGGATTCATTTCTAAAATACAAAATGACAGACAGTGTTCAAATCCAGCATTAGATCGCATTGGAGAA
>VZTB01005313.1:0-18451 GCA_013397245.1 Thryothorus ludovicianus | reverse complement strand
AAATAATTTGAATAGTTTGCTGAGAAGATGATATCTTTCCACCATGAAAATGATGACCTTAGATTAACAATTAAGGGAAGGAATGACCCAGTCTGTAATAGGGAATTAGTGGAGAACTTTTTCTACAGAAAAAATGTAGAAGAAGCAATCATTATTTAAATCAGATTTTCTGTGCACTCTCAGTCAGCCAAAGGTTCAGTTCACTAGCCATTTTTATAAATGCACAGTTTATACAAAGGATTCCACCTGCACTGCAGCTCCTCTTGAAAGTAGCAGTTACTGAAGATTTCAACATTTCAAGGCATAGGTTTTTTATATGAATTGTTCTGAATTCTGCTTTCCCTGCAGTAATTGCTTTTGTTGGTTGTGTAATGTGGCACATGAATATTCAGAGGAATAGTTATGATAGACGTTATTTAATCTAAAAATTCATGCTAATNAGTCTACATATTCATGGCAATTTACTGAACATTACTGTAACTCCATGGGGCCTTTAGCTACCAACAGGTAGCTGAAGTGTCCCATTTGCTACTGGCAAAGAAAGAAATGAGACAGCAACCACCTGTCAGTTTAGTATAGCAGGTGTATCCTCTTCTGTGTATCATAACAATTCTCCAGACAGGCAGCAGAAAGTAAAGGGGGATGTGGTTTCAGGGACAAGGACTGCTGTTTCTAGTTTGTTTTATGACACACAAATATGAGCATAATCAGATTGTTAACAAAAATTATGTATATATATGAATCAGATGAAGAAAATGCTAAGAAGTAGTACTTGAAAAATGTTGTATTTGCCCTCAGTCAGCTTGCCCTATTATCTGAAAGATGACTATAGAAAGGAAATGTGGAAAATAAGGCAATAAAAGCATCTGATTGTTGAAATTATCTTTTACAGGATATCTGGATAATTTTGCTTCTCCCTGCATATTTTATAGTTTTTAAAAGGTATTAACTGCTAGATTGTTGCAGATGCTTGAAGCTACAAGCAAGAGAAATTAACATATCTAAAATATATCAAGTTTATTCTACTCTTTTCCTTCCATGGTTTGCTTTGTTTTTCTTCTTATCTGAGTCAAATATCTTTAAAATACCACTTTCTCAGCTTAGGATATAGCAGCAAGCATTTACAATTGTATTTTGGTTTATTTTTGGACATTTTTGGTTTTGGAGCCAGAGAGTTGTTTGCTATTTTTTTCTCTGTTATGTACTAATTGGCCTGATTGACTCATATTTTTGTTATAGCAGATGAATATGTATATGAAGAAAAGTATAAATATACAAATTCTTTCATGAATAAAAGTATGGTGTGTAGTTCTGTCACCTGCACTGTTAACATTTTTCTTTTTTTATAATGTGTGATAGGTTAGAATTTGTCTGCAATATTATTCATCACAATTCATGGATTGTTTCCACTGAGGAAATATGGAATTCACATGCCCGGGAGAATCTAGTGTCTGAGTGCTCTGTAATCAGTGGTGGTTATTTTCATGAAATTNTAGGGGACAAATCTTATCCTGTGAACAGGAAAAATTCCATTAGTTATTAGGAAGAATATAATTCCAGTGTTCATGCAGAATAAAAAGAAAAAAATCAAACAACATACTGTGTCTGTAAAATAAAAGCCCTGGGATTGTGCTCTGTCCTTGGCGTCAAGGCTGATATAACAAGACTGATATAACTAACAAGATATGGTCATTGCTCAAAACACACCCCACACAACTCTGCTTTGGTTGTGTAGCTGCCCATATTTCTGTATCATTACAAGAGTTGATTGCCCACAATAGCCAAAATTTTACATATGATAATTTCGTACATCTTCCCTGTTTCAGGATCTAGATGGGAATTTTTTTCCCCACACTCATTCTGGACAAACAATGTTACTCTGCTGAAAGCAGTGGAAGAAGCTTCCCTTCATCCATTCCAACTTTATCCACACTCTGAACCTGTACTACACAAGGATGAAGTGATTGCCATATCACACTATTTGAATGAAAAAAGCCCGGGAGACTCCTCCATGCCATGCATACCCATAATCCACTGTGCCAGCACTTAGTGCACAGGACAAGACATTGCTCTGTTGCTATGCACATGTAATTTTTGACAGATGCTGATAGCCCTGCTGAACTTACTGCAGTAGAATGCCTTCCTGTTGCAGTGACAGTTTCATGCCAAACTTTCTTCCTGGTTCTGTGCAGTTCAGCAAGATTCTCACCCTAAGGCAGTATGTATCACCTCCTCCAGTATCTCTGATTTGCAGGAACCAAGAAGTTTCACTCACTGGGAGTCTGACATCAGGTCTGATCCCATTCCAAGCTCGATTTTCCCTCATTTAGGATCTTATGAATGAGCAGTGCCTCTCATGGAGTATGATGAATCAGAACAGACAGCCTAAAATTTAAAATTCCCTTCTCAATAGAATTTGACTAACGTAGTCAGTACAATGTGGAGCAGTGCTGGAGCGATCGGTCGGGTTGTGTACCTCCATGTATCTAATTCAAATACTGCTGTGGAGAGTTAATAGCCACCGTACCTCTCTCCATACATTTTACAATTTGAGGTTAATAGTTAAACACTTCTTATGCCTAAAGTCTTTTACTTTTACCCAGCTCTATACAAGATTCCAGAATGACTCAATCCTTTGGTACATCCTGTTTGACTCTAACAGGTGCCTTAACTACGACATTTTTAGACATGGCATTCAGCCTGGAGAATTGAACTCTAGGAGGCATGCTGAATAGGTATGGCGTTATATTTCCTGTCTGTGATGCATATTCCCTGATTTGGATTAATCCTCAAACCTGTCTGTGTGGGAGGTGGGAAAGTGCTTTTAGGGCTGGCTAAAACTGCACATATTGACAATCTTCAGAGGCATTTCAAAAGAGCCTTTTCTTTACAAGAGTGTTTCACTTCCACCATTTGTAGAAACAAGAGTATCTGACTACAAGCCCTGGAGCAGCACAGACCAGGGATGGAAATTGCAGGCATGAACAAGAATTAGTGCTAAGATAGTAAGAAATCTTGTGTACATTTCAGGCAAGGCTTGAAAATTCAGCTTAAGTGCATAGTTTTCAAGTAAGAATGAAAGCTACTTAATATTCTTGTTTGTTTTTTAGGCTACTTTCTAAATGTTATTTTATACTGACACCCTATGTTTTGTCTTTACCTCAGTATCTACAAGGTAACTTCAGATTTTAAGTATTAGGGGTTTTTGTTTGTTTGGGTTTCATTTAATTCTTTGGAACAAAAAAGTACAAAATCATTTGAACCGACCCTTGAAATTTAACTATAAATAACTATTTCACTTCTACATATTTGTAAGGCTAACTGTAAGAAAATGTTCTAGTTGGGAGACAGAAAATCCCACAAACTTTTAACTTATTCGTCAATAATTTTAATTTCTTGTTGCTTGGTAATGAGTGGAAAAAAAGCAGAGTCAGTTTCTGAATAGAATGTAACAACTTCTGTTTTGGCTTTCCTTTTTGTTTGTTCCTTTGTTAGTTTTTAAATTTATTACTTTAGATGGACAGCAGAAAACATTTATCATTGGATCATGCATTTGTCTAATCTACAAATGGCTACTGAGTAAAAGATCTTGTAAAAAATTACATGAAGAATGCTAATTAGTAATGAAAGGGAGAAAAGGGAGTTTTACACCTCCTAGAAAAAAATGGGGCATTTTTGAGAAATGAAATGCAAACAAATACTCTTAATATGATAAATTAACTATGGCAGATAAACAATTTATTTTAAAATAGAAAAAGCATCTCCTCTAACTAAGGGGAAAAAGGGGAAAAAATGAATTTTTGTCATGAATGTGAGATCTACAGAGATCAGGTCCAATTTCCATGAGTGAAGATGCTTATATCCAAGTAGAAATCATGATTTGCACTTTGTCTGGAAAGGAAGAGTCCTTCTGTTGTAACTTCAGTTAAACTGTGGAATTTGGTTTTTTGCTGAAGAATTTTGCAAAAATTTTGAATGATGTTGTATGATTTAGATAATACAGATAGTTTACATATTACATTTTTCTTAATTTGGGATTATGTACAATTGGAATTAACTGCATTACAGAAGGGTTCTTCAAGTATTTGGTGATTTTAAACAGCAGAACCTGCAGAAATAGAGTATATTTCCATTAGAAAACAAGCCAGAGATATACCATCACACAGGCCTGAAGAATTGTCACCTCTAGGTGATTGTGTGTGATCTTGAAGGCTTCTGGTATACAGTATCATCAGTTAAACACTTCAGATCCTAGATCACAAAAAAGAGAGTCCCAACATCGTATTCCTAAGTACCAGCTTTAGAGGATTAGGTCTAAAACTTTTCAGAAATACAAGGCTACAAGTCCATCAAAGTTCTAGGGATTTGAAAAGCTCATAAATTCCTACAGCTTTATGATCATTTATACTGCTGAGGACATCAATAGCATAATTAAAAAAAAACAAACAAAGCAACACAGTTTGTAAAATATCTATGGATAGTACCATAATAAACACAGGATATTTTTCTGAAATAGTGCATCATTCTTGATTTAAAGGGAATCCATGAATATTTTTGTTTGTCAAGACTCAGACATAATTTTGAGGACCATATCAGCTGGTGTTGCTGCAGGCCTTCGATATTATCCAGAGTGCCAGACAATGGGAGACACATGTCAGAAATTGTTGTTGGGTGAGTAAACTGGTAAAGAATTAGGGAGCTGTAAACATAGAACATGATGGCACAGAACAGAGCACAGTTAGGAGAGCTTCCAAAATTGCTGTGAGACCCACTACTCAGTCTCTGCCTGTGGAACAGCATCTCTCTTTAACAAGCTAACTCATCTACCATTCTGTACTCATGAAAGTTCATAGCCTGTTTAAATGCCTCCATAAGCAACTATCTGGAAAGAGTAATTTGAAGATGCAGTCTGCAAATATGGAAAAAGTCTGAACTGTGTAGCAGTGATTCAATCTCAGTCCTTCGGAAGAAGTTAGGCTGATGTAAGAGACAAGAATAACCTACCACAAACTTGCCTTAAATTGAAAGGAAATGGTTGTTTACAATACACAGAAAGCAATTTTCTCAGTTATATTCTTAAGGTGACATCTTTGTACACTGTTTACATTTTCAGATATTGTTTTTCAAAATATTAATTGAAATCAAGGCAACTCAGATTTCATTTTACCTGCATTTTTCTTCATTCTTGGTTCTGTTCTTAATTTTATTAATGCATGACAAGGACATGGAGGTAATAACATGAGTGGGAAAGGGAAGCAATTGGTCTTTCTCTTTTATTAGTTACTGAATTGTATGTTACTTAATACCAGTATGCAAAGCCAAAATAAAACTAGCTTGATATAACCTTCACACTTTCCATTTTCTGTGCATAGAATTCATAAAATCTTAGGTCTTCTTTTATTAAAAATTAATATATTTCTAACCTTGAACAAGAAATTGCTAAAACAGAGATTGACTTTTAGCGAAGTATAGATACCAGGCTTAGAATACACCTGCATTACTTTATAAATACATAAACAGGAACAGCAAAAAAAGTGCTGTTACTTATTGAAGTTGAGCCAAACTTTCAATTACTTAAGTAATTGAAAAAAAGACAACCTGGAGTTTTAATCTGCAGACAAAACTCAAAGACTTCAAAGTATTGCTATACATTTGCAAGGTGTTTCTAATGGAAATCTTGTGAAAAGAAACAACACTCTGAAAATTTACAGTCATGTGTGTTCAGTGACTGCAAACTCCCTAATCTTCTGTGGGAGATAGATCCCAATTGGAAATCTTACCTCTCTTTTATTTCTTAAATAAAGGAAAAATGAAAATGTGTCAGAAAATATGTCACAGTCTATTGCTAAGGTTAGAGAATTCCACAATTCCACCCACCCATGCATCATGATTTCATTGTCAAAATCCTTTTTTATAAAAAATTCCATAACCTGCCTATTAGCAACTGTATGATTCCATTCTAATTGAATTTAGCTTGCTAGCAATATAGTGCGAAGGAATCCATAAATAGTGATGTAGTTTTGTTCCCAGTACACATTTACTTTTGAGATCCTATTAACTTTTTCCAGTCCTAGAAACTAGATGAATTCCATACTTCCTGAAGAAAGGCATTCACGAAGAAAAATTGTGTGTTTGCAGTCTGAAAGGCTTTGCCACTCTCGTCACAACGGTACTTTTCATTAGGGGTTTTCATAGGCAATTAAAACATTTTAATTAAAGCTGTTCATGTCCTTCTGAATATTCAGTAGCTAATAGAAAGACACTTGTTATCCTAGGGTATAACAGCAAGTAGTATGAAGATGCTGCTGACACAAATTAATTGCTTTATCATCATGATATAAAATATGTATTGTCAGTGACAATGCAATGTCTCCATTAGAAACAACCATAATTATTTAGTAACTTGTTAATGCTGTAGCTTTTCTCTTGGTAACTATGCAGTAAACCAGTGAGCTTATGTCCTCATTATACTCAAGTATATCAGTTAGTGTGTACATATTTTCCAGCAATTTCAATGTTCTTTGTGAGAATATTTTTATGGACAGCTTCTTGGAGTTTAAATAAACATTTTTACTAGTATATATCTACTATATCAGCACCTAAGAACTACTTTATATTCTGTTCTGTAGGTGGTCTGAATTATTTTTGATTATTTTTAAATATTAATGCAGTACTGCACTAACTGTAATATGCAATATTGAAAGTTATACTGAGCTCTAGCGAGATTTGCAAATCAGGTTAATATGAATCTTGCTTTATTGGGAACTATTTTCCACATTTAATAGTTAAGTGGAGAAATCTGCAATTCTGTGATATTAACAGTAACATTCTAAACAAGCAATGTATTTATTGACTCTGCAAGGTCATGGTCATTAGAATGGTTTATTCATTGTCTTTTTCCATGATATAATGAATGATACGTCACAAGTAAGTTGTCAGATCTCATGAAAGTAAATTCAGTGTGCTTAAATGTGAATATCTGTTTTATATTTATATTTCATATAGTTTTATTACTATTTGCTTTTGATAAAAGTATTAGAAAATGTTTGAGGCTTTTATTGCAGACCAGTGCACTAAGAAATAATGTTTTCACATGAAATCATACCCAAATATACATAAATCATGTTTCTATTGTTCATCTTTATTTCTAGAGGTGGACTTGGCAGTGCTAGGCTAACAGCTGGACTCAACAATCATAAAGGTATTTTTAAATCTAAGTGTTCCTATGATTCTGTGATACAGCAGTGGCTCAGAATTACAGATTAGTCAGCTGTACAGCTGACACCACTAGGCATGTTATGGTATAAAGTACAGAAAAGCAACCTTACTGTAAACATCAATTTCTCTTCTTAATTTCTTTAATAAATCTGCTCTTCTTTTGGCACATTTTGTATTAATGTAAACTAATTGACATAAGAGCAAGCACTGCAATGGATAAAAACTCAGGTGGCATTGGGTACAGTAAGGGTTTATTTAGTGAAATAAAACATGTTATTGGGCACTTTCAAGTTAAAACGTGTAACTTACTAAATATTGCTATGTAGAATTAGTAACAAGAATTTACTCCACTACTAACTTAAGTAGGTAAATAATTTCAATTTTTTTAGATCTGCAAATAATAAAATATAATTGCATCTGAGTGGCCTTTATCACAGATTCATGGAATAATAGAATAATTTTGGTTGGAAAAGACATACATGATCACTGAGTCAAAGTTTTGATTGACCAAAATCTAGCACCCTGTCAACTAGACCATGGCACTAGCTACCAGTTCTTTCTTGAACATGTCCAGAGATGGTGACTTCACCACTCCCTGAGCAGCCCATTCCAGTATCTGTAAACCTTATCAGGGAAGAATTTTTTCTTGATGTTCAACCCGAACCTTCAACCTGGTGCAGCTTTAGACCATTTCCTCTTGTCCTGTTCCTGGTCGTCTGGGAGAAGAGAAATGACGTCCCCACATCCTCACCATTACTCCTTCCTTTCTGGTAGCTGTAGAGAGCATTAAGGTCTTTCCTGACTCTCCTTTTCTCCAGACTAAACTCCAATTCCCTCAGTTGTTCCTCATACANATGGCACTAGCTACCAGTTCTTTCTTGAACATGTCCAGAGATGGTGACTTCACCACTCCCTGAGCAGCCCATTCCAGTATCTGTAAACCTTATCAGGGAAGAATTTTTTCTTGATGTTCAACCCGAACCTTCAACCTGGTGCAGCTTTACACCATTTCCTCTTGTCCTGTTCCTGGTCGTCTGGGAGAAGAGAAATGACGTCCCCACATCCTCACCATTACTCCCTCCTTTCTGGTAGCTGTAGAGAGCATTAAGGTCTTTCCTGACTCTCCTTTTCTCCAGACTAAACTCCAATTCCCTCAGTTGTTCCTCATACAACTTACTCTCTAGATCCTTCACCAGCTCTGTTGAGATTCTTTGGACACCCTTCAGCACCCAATGTCTTTCTTGAAATGTAAGGCTCAGAACTGGACACAGCACTCACCAGTGACCTTACCAGTGCTGAGCATAAAGCAACAATCATTTCCCTGGTCTTGCTGGCCAAAATATTTTTCATACAGTGTGTCTCACATTTTTGATTTAAGTCTTTTATCTGGACTTGTGCAATGTTTCCAGGAAACATTATATATAAGATCTAGCCATTAATTAATATCCAATAAAAATGGACTTTGTTCAATAACAATGAATTTTGAAAATATAATGTTTTCTTTGTGGGAATAACAGAATTGAGTAAACTTTTGACTTTACGTAATATGCATGAGTCTTCTGGACATGCAGCCTGGTAGCTTGCCAAAGATTTTGGAGAACTCAGATGTAGGACATGAAGGACGCCTTGTAGCACTTCAGGTGAAATGAAATCTTTGTACTTCAGACTTGAACTTCTTTGGGCTCTGGCCAGGACACAGCCCAGTGATGATGCAGAGAGCAGCACCGAGTCATGACTCCAGGCAGGAGGAGGGAATCAGGTCTTGCTGCAGCACATCTGGACTGGGCAGTGCATGGTGGTAGGACCACAGAACCCTTGGGCATGGAGGCAGAGGCTGTCAGGCGGAGGAAAACCGGCCTTGATAAAGAGTGGTGGGGTGATGAGATCTGCTGGAGCCTGCATGTGCATACAATTGTAAGAGCCCTGGACAATATGCAGAGGGTCAGAGCCTGTGTCTGCTGAAAAACAGTGAGGCAGGGGCTTTCACAGCCTCTCCCCAGTGCCACCACAGGGGTGCTGAGGGTTGACCCCTGACAACCATCCAGCCATGAGGAGAGATGCCCCTGCTGCTGTCTTAATCCATGCGGTTTTTTTTGGTCTCAACAGATAGATGTGTCTGGCATTTTTACCCAATATTAGTGATTTGAATTCCTTCTCAGGGATCCAGCTTGTACTTCCCCAGGTGATCCTTCCCTGAATCCTTCCCTTAGAGCGCACTCTTAGACAGCAAATGGAGCCACCTTTACTGTAAATTTTGTCTAAAATCAAATTTCACACTTCCTAGTTGCACTATCAGGAAACATGCAAAATTAATAATGAAAGCAAATATTAGATAAAAGTTTCTTCTGAATAAAAAATGCAGGTGGTAGCTGCAGTTAAAGTTCACTTATCTGAGCTTAATTTCTAAAGTTTAGAAATTTATCTCCCTACTTTTTAAAGGTCACTAGGCCTTTTTGTCATTCATAGCAGATAGCTGTGAACACATTACTTTTGACAAAAGAGTGCTCCAAAACAAAGTAAATATTAATTTACTCCAAAATATGAATCTAGGGGGAAATTTTAAGACTCTTTTATGTACTCTGGAAGTTGTGTTTTCTGGCATAATTTCCCTTCCAATGTGTAGAAAAATGGTATTGCCAAGATTTCATTCAGACTTATTCTGGGTAACAGTCTTAAAAAATAAATTCTTCCTCATTCCCTCTGAAAATCTCTAATTTCATCAATAACACCTAACAAAAATAACTATCAATTCAACAAATATTTTAGCCAATTACAATAGGTTATGAAAGAATGGATATTTCTTCCTTTTTCATATAATTGATTCAAGAAAGCATATTGTTGAAAACTGCCACTACATATTAATAATACTGAAATGCAGGTGCTTTTTGCTGGTGAATGACTCCAAGAATGTAAATATTCATAATAATTTGGACTGTATTTTTGTTATTTGAAATGGTAATATAGAGTAGGTAGGATGAAATATTTTGTTCAAACAAATATTATGTAATGGTATTAAACCTGTACCAAACATATCTAACGATTTCTATATGGTTTTTTTATCTATTTCAGTAGAATTATCATGTACATGAAATTCATAGATAACAGGAGTTTTTATCTTACAAGCCTTTTATGCTGGCTGGCTTCCAAACCCCCATCTTGTCTCTCGCTTTCTCTCTTCAGCAGGATAGGGGTAGGAAATATGATAAAAAATCTTTGACAGGTCAAAGTAATGACAGAGAGGTCTTTTACTGGTTGCTGTGACAGAGATAACAAGCTGAACTCGGGAGAATGAATTTAATTTATTATAAACTAAAACTTGAGTCAAGTGAATAGGATCAAACCCAAAAACTATAATACCTCCCTCTCACCCTCTACTTGTTCACAGGCTCAGCTTCACTCTTTTTCATTCCCAGCCTCTTCATCTGCCCTCCTCTAAACAGCCCAGGGGGATGGGGAGTGGAGTTTATATCACTTCGTCTTTATTGATCCTTCCTTCTTACACTTTTCCCCTGCTTCAGCAGATGCTTTCCTTAGGAAATATCCGCCCACATGAGGTACTCCAGAGGCTGAAACGTGGGTACCTGCTTCAAAGTCTGAAGCTCTTCCTCGCTTTCTTCATCCGACTTTGTCACCTTCAGGATTCTTTCTCAGATTTATTTTTTTCTTCATTCCTCATACTTATGGGTAGGGATTTGCTGGTGTTTGACGCACAAGCTTGGCTGAGGGTCCCAGCTGTGACTTGCAGTATCTCTTTTGGAGCCAGCTGCAGTTGTCTGTGTCCAGTATTGAGCAGCACCAGTCACTCCTCACAGACATCCTGCACCCCTCCCACCCCACTGCCAGCACCTTGGCAGTTAAGCCCAATACAACTTCTCTGCTTTGTCTTAGTCCTTTCTTCTTATTTTATGGTAAAGTATCAAAGTAAGTGTTGAATGATGGAAGAAGTACATTCTGTATTTCTCAACTCAATGCAAAGCAAGTTTGTCTCTTCTCAAATCACAGGCAAGACAACATATAATTTAGATTTAGTAAGAAAAATAACTAGGTTTGAAAAGCATATGAGTTTTATTCGATTCTCAGTTCAGCGTCAGTCATGGCTGATTTTTAAATTTTGAATAGGCAAGCGATTGGTATTTCATCTTCCTCTTTAGTTTATATTTCAGATATGCTTCTTTGCAACACATTAGAACAAATTAGGGGGAAAAAATACTGTTGGAGCTGGGAAAATTACATTGAGGAAAGAGAGAAATGGTAGAGATATATTAACTCTGGTTCACTGCTCAGGATCTTTCTCTACATCAGAAGAAATATTATTTAAATGTTCTCAGACCAAACATTTATGCCAAAGACTTGGAATTTGGAAAACACCAAATTTAAGCACAGCTCAATGCACTTCCATGCACTGTTTAAACAATGAACCGACTTCAACTACAATAAAGTTTTAGTACTGTGTCACATAGAGAATGATGATGAGGAATAATCACTTTTTTACTTTAGTCTCTGATTAAAAAAAATCAGACCCAGCCAGAGAAACTCTTAAATTGAACTCCAGAAATTCTACTGCTGTAAGAGAAGCAGGTAAAATCAACAAAGTGCATTCAAGAGGAAGAATTTTATCTTTTCTCAGTATTAGAAAGAAGAACTAAACCCAAACATATTAAGATAATATTTAAACATGAGTACAAAGGAAACAATTAATTTACATACCTCATGTTATTCTTTTTTAAGCATTTACTAGGATTCACTTTGATAATCACATATTGCAGTGTTTAAAAATTTTTAACCAGGATTAGATTTTTTTCTGGTTGTTTATAATTTTAAATTATAATCTAAAAGTACTCTGTTTTACTTTCACTGTGTTTTCCAGAATTTATCTTCTTTTTGGTTTGTAACCCTTTCTATATTACTGCTACTTGAATTTTATACTTTCAATACCTTTATGTTTAAAAAAGTAAGAAAATAAAGAAATATTTATGAGAAATTTGGAACAATTATGGAACTGAGTTATGCATTAATCTTGAGTGCCAATTGTATTTAAAATATATAATACATAGTGTGAATAGTTTGAAGAATTCATCATAGACTTGAGTACTTCCAATGCAATGCAATTTGGATATTTATGTTGTAAAGTCTCATTGTATTTTTATTGCTTTCAAAAATCATTTTGCATTTAATTTCTGTTTCTCAAACAGTTACTTCACCTCTGACATTTCAAGAAAGGACATGAAAGCAAGACTTTACGATAGCCTTTATTATTCTTGAAGGTCAACAGTTTCTTTGAGCAGTGAAAGTGAGGTAGAAAGTGATCATTACGATCTTTACTGTGCCTGAAGAATTCTTTGATTTTGTTCAACATTTGGCATTTTCTGGTCACTCAGATCAGAAGAATACATAAGGATCTGCCATTCTAGACAGTTCCTCGGCATTAACAGGTAATTTTACAGCTGCCACAAATGAGATCATCAATTTAGTCTGTGTAGCTAAGATAGCAATTGCTTGCTACCTATGCCTTTAGTTTGTTTGCATGCCCAGTTTCCCAAAATTAATTCTTTAATCAGACACAGATATATATTTATTATATATATTTATTCTGGAAGTATTTCTATGAGGCTCTGTCTTTTCTGATCTTTGATTCACTGTTCTCTGGTCACTCTCTCATAAATAGTCTCTCTGTTTGCTTGTCCTCTTTACCTTTCCAGTTTTGCTAAGTCTGAGGTTTTGTCTGCTGTGATCGTTTATGAGAGGCAGAATCTAAGATGCTTTTTTTATCTTCCTGCACATACATAAATCTCTACCCGTTCAATTGCCTCCAAAATTAAAATTCTATAGATATGCCCCTGATTATGCTAAAAATCATCTAGTCATTAGACTTTACAGAAGTTGGAACCCATAAATTAAATTTAATATTATAAAATCATACAATACTGAATAATCACAGTTAAATTGTGACTAAAAAATGACAATAAATTTTATGTATTAAAATATTTCAGATACATAGGAATATGTATAAGAAGGTGATGACAGAATAATTCATACTATATGGTCTTAATGTCATTTCCATGAGTGAAGATGAATTAAAGAATAAAATATGACACCCTTATAGTATACAGTAGCATAATTTTCCCACTAAAATCTGAGAACTATGAGCACTGTTTATACAATTTAAAAGATATGTTTGTTAATTATTTTTCTTTTTAATTTCAATTTCACAAGTTTTTGTTAACAATATGAAACCAATACAAAGCAATGTATAGATTTAATTCTATAAAGGCTGTGTTGAAACAAATCATTGCGGTGATGACAGCAAGAGAAATCTGTAGGGCTTAAGGATGCAGAATATTACATTAAGGTTGGAAAAGAAGTGGGAAAATGTGCAATGATTTAATCCAGGGTGAATAGTTTCATATTTAGATGAATACTCCTGACTGTAGAACACTAACATGGTCTACAAATATGAGGAATTAAGGTACTGGTGTACATTTTTTTACAGGATACAGAGCCATGGATCAATACCTATCTATATATAGTCATTTTTATAGTTTTCTAATTTGACCTAAAAATATAAATTAGCCTAAAATTGTATTGTATATTATATTTAAATATGCTGTCCTATACAGATCTTGTTGCTATATATAGTTGGAAATTCATAAGCTGACAGAAAATAAAATCTTACAATTCAACGTGTGTATTTGCATCGTAAAAACTATGAAATTTCTTACAGATCTGAATAAAGAAAGCAAAGGTGGATTTTTTTCCTTTCCTTACTTTAAAATTAGATTTTATATTTTTTCTTCTATTTCTAATGCAGATATCAAAAAGTAATCATATCAATTTTTACTTTATGTATTTTTTTGGAAATTGATTCTAAGTTTCTTTTATCAAGTTTTTGAGGAAAATATGAAATAACTAAGTCAGAGAACAGCACAAAAATCTTTGAAGTGTGAGTGATGATGAAGACAAGACTGGTGTACAGATGAACTTTCTTCTAAACATAGTACTGAATACAGTAGGGAATTTTAAATTCTTTTCTTTATAGATCTGATTGTGCACATTGCAGATGAGAGGTCAGTAAAAGAATAGACTAGTGGTTTTACCAGTGTGCAGATTCTGACAGTCAAAAAGTGATTTGGTTGCTTAAATTGTAAATTGCATTGNGTTTCATAAAGTGAACTCAGTAGGGGAAATAAAGATTGAATACGTAGTCATTCAAGATGAAAAATTAGCAAATTCCAATAAGTATAAAGCAAATAAAAATTCACATTGAATCTAAAATTTAATGAATCAAGAGTCCACTAAATTAATCTTGTAATTGGACTATGCATCAGTATACAGAAGATCATACTATTTTAAAATTGATTAACAATGGTCATCAGAGAGATTAGACCAGATAAACTAAAACTTTTTCATACTACCACCTTTTAAGTTGATATCCTAAGAAAGATATTGCAGTTGAAATAGATGCACTCTAGATGCACTGAAATATAAATCATCTTACACAAGATGAGACACTGCAAAATAGATAAGTTTCAAACTATAAATTACACCGAACATGGAAATGTAATACAAATAATTTATTTATAGAAACTGCTTAAACATAATTGTGAGTACTGGAATTCTGTATTAATTTATACATAAATTTCAGGCTATCTTTTGGAGGAATTTCAAATAGTTGTTATACACAAGGTTATCTAAAATAGTCTTCAGATTGCTCAGTGTAAATAATATTTGAGATGTTTGACAGTGTTGTGAATAATGTCTATGTGAACAAGTAAACCTATTGCAATTTATAGTAAAATTTAGCTAACTACAAGGGCAATAAAAATCTAGTGCAGCTATGCATATAAATTAGGTGTATTTTGCATCTCAAATTTATTAAATTGCAATATTTTAATTACCTGTACAATAAATTGCATAATTATGTAATGAGAACTAGGAGTAATTATGTTAATTGTTGCTTGCCATTGTATATCAAAAAGGAGAAACTGTTTTCTTGACAAAGCCATTTTACAGAAGTGTTATTTTGCATGAAGGTGCTAGAAAAGATCCATAATTAAAGTAGTGTTAAGATTTATATTTAACAGGCTTTAGTTAGCTATGACTGAACTCCATAATTCTTTCTATTGTTTTAGATGGTTTTTGGAGTGGATCCCAAATAAGATTAAAACTTGTTAAAATTCTTAAAAATTAATTAGACTTTTCCCTCTTCTCCCCTTTATGTTCTTTCTCTTAAAAATGCAGGTCCACTAAATTACCAAAAAAACCCTAGTAAATGGGTAACTGTCTTACTATCTAGTGTCAGAAAAGAAGGCATAGTGAGGAAACTTAGAAGTTCTTGTTAGAATGTGCTTATCAGTGTGTAATACCTTAGCATCCAATCAGAAAAAAAATCTTCTGTTAATAATTAGTCATGTGCTTGTTTGTTTTGGTTCAGTTTTACATCATTCCTCTTTTCATGGGTTTAGAGAAATAGCTGCAAAATTCTAAGTACCATCTATCCAATACTGAGACTTTTAAAACTTGTGGTTTGGGTTATCATTGCTTTTACCTTTAAGAAAATGTGAGATTGCTTTATGAAGTTTTTTAATGCAGAGTCCCTTGCAGGCCTTACCCAGCCTCTTTAGTTGGAGAGGTGATAGAAATGGAACAACCTTTTAACGTAAGTTCTTTATTTCAAGCATTTCCTGATGAAACTTTATGAACATGTCCCAGATGGAGAAATATCTAATCATGGAACTGAATAGAACCCAGACTAAAACAGAGTAAGAGTATTTTGTTTGTGGTAGCAAGGTGAAATTCATGCACTCAAACTTACCTGGTGCTTTAGATACCAAATTCAGGAGATGTGAACAGAAATATTTTTTTTGATTGGAAGAAGTAGAATGAGGAAAGTTAAGAACATAGTAAGAGAAAATGTGGCTGATTTTCTTCTGACAAAGAAACAGCCCCTAAAATCCTTTTTTTACTGAAGTGCTTGCAATTGCCTTGCTACTGGAGAAATTATCCTGTACAATTCATATATTTGTGCTGATGCAAGGCATCAGCACAAATATATGGCTAGCTGCAAACTTCTCTTAATCTCTAAGAGTTGTTGGTGTTTCAGCTGAAGCATGGAAAACACTATTTTACTAGTGATTTTTGGAAGTTTTACATTAGAGATGCTGATTTGAGTCAACATCTTTCAACAGGCAAGATTGTCATCATGACGCCCATTGTAACCTTATAAAAAGGTATAAAAACATAGACTTCGGGAATCATTTAGGTTGGAAAAGATGACTGAAGTCCAACCATTCTGCAAGAGATCTGATAAAATAGGATAGAATTGATAAAGATTGCTAGACGTCAGCTAAAAGAGAAGATGCTGAGCCTATTAATTCTTATCGGAAATGAAGAGGAGACACCATTAATTGCAGTATCTCAGAAGAGGAAAAACAGTCTCTCCCCTTGATGCTCACCTTATGGGTACAAGCTTTCATAGGGGAGGGTTGGTATCAGGAGGGTTGCCGTCATTGGAATATTCCAAATATTCCAGCCTTCTTATGCAGTTGATACAGAACAACTTTGCTGTTTCCACAGCAATATTCTATTCTCTGTTCCTTTTACAGTTTGATCAATTCACCCTATCAACAAGTTTCTTACTCCTGAAGAATTTGGAGGAAAAGTTCTTACTAGTTTTGACTCTTGCTGCTGACTATGTCAAAAACTCTTGGACAGTCGTAATTTGTTTTAATATTTACCTGCCAGAGACTGATTCTTCCTACTGTATTTATGTGCACTTATTGAAACATGGCCTCAACCCTCTAATCTTCCTTACCTTGCTGTTTAGCCATATTGAATTTGCCTCTTCTCAAGGTTTAGTTTTTGGGTTTGTTTGTTTTTTTCTATGGTGGATTCCACTGACCTGTGTTATTTTTAGGCTGATTTTAAGTTGTCTTCATAACATTGTTAAAGGTTTCATTCCTATAGTTATCTTCTTCACTTTTTATGTAGGTTTCCTAATTTTTTTATCCCTTAAGAATTGAATTTTGAAGTCACATATGTTGCTGGAAGTCTGTGAAGATTTATCTCTCCCTAGCTTTCTGTTGCTAGCAATGGTAAAAACTTAATATCTCATACTCAGAAAGAAGTCTGTTTCTGAGTGTGAAGTGTTTTGTTTCTATGTTTAATATATTAGATTTAGCAGTAGCTACTTCAAATCCACTGAAATATGTCAGTAAAAGAAGCAATAATATGTAAAAATATATATGTGAGCTCACAGAAACTAGAATCCCAGTGGGCTTAGTAACATATATTCCAAAGGCTTTGTATTCAAAATCCTCATAAAGCATATATGTAAAGATAAAGAGGTTTTAAGGACTACAGAAAGAGAGATAAGGGAATTAGTAATAATGCATGTTCACAGAAGCAAAAATCCTTCATATAGAGTCTGAAAGAAAATCAGATTTCTCTCTTTTCTATCTTCAGCTGTGAAAGTTTTGTCAGTATAATGGTGTTTCTTTGAGGACATTTTTGTCTTTTCTAACAGAAGTTTGCAGAAACAAAGGTCAAATATCCTTGGTTAATACATATTCTTGATGCATATTATATCATATTATACCAAAACACATGCCATATTCCTTAATCTGTTTCATCTTCTTTTACGAAAGCAAATCATTGCAGCAACCAGAATGAATTGTAATCCTTGATGAAACCTAGCTCATTTTAGCAAGACTGTTTGGTGTTTACCGTTTTCTTTTTTTGTTTTTTTTGTTGTTGTTGTTGTTGTTGTTTTGGTTTTTTTTTTTTGTTTAAAGGATGGATATGGAATATTAGTGTAATTTTAATTGGGAAGGAGTGTCGGGTTCTCTGCTTTTGCAGAAATTCTCCCGAGCTAATAAAGTCCTTTTTTTTCTCGCCTGAGATGAAAGAAAAAGCTGAAACTCTTCAGGTCTCACTCTCAACGTTGTTTATCTTATCTAAAACATTCTTTCTCTGACCCGCTGAGCTCCTTCCAGCGAGACAGTCGAAGGCCTTCTCCTCCCCCGAGAGGCGGTGTTTATCTTTTATACTAAAAATCACATTTACATTATTTACAATTACTTTCCAATACCTATCACCTATGTTAGACCGTTGGTCTCTACTCTAAACCAATCACCCGTGCCACCATCACAGCAGAAATGGAGAAGGTGAANTCCAAAGTTTCTGAGCCCTCTGCTCGGATGTGCCTTAAATGTAGCCAGAGACAAATCTTGTGTTC
>VZTB01005309.1:328337-341156 GCA_013397245.1 Thryothorus ludovicianus | reverse complement strand
TACATTTACTGAGTGAAAAGATGTTAGGAAAAACTCCTTACAGTGAAAACCACAGAAACAAGAAAAACACCAGTTTAAATTTTGAGCCACAGCTGACAATCAAGGGGTCAGCATCTTCAGCAGGAAGGAACCCCTCTTACACTCCTTATGTTATTTATCAAACTAACTGCTGGACTTCACTTAAACAAGAGCACCATTTCTCCACTTTTGGTTTTGTTTGCCTCTAAATTCTGAGTAGTTTAGCAACAGCTGCTCTAAGCAATAAAGCTGCTAAGGGCTATTATGACCCTAAGTGCCTCTGTTTTCTTTGTGGCTCTTTTACCCAGTGACCAACACCAAGCTCTGCTCTTTCCATTACCCTTAACTCAGACACACTATATTTAGATTAAACAATCCTAGTCCTTGGAACAAGATGCTAAGGTCCTTTCAATTACTCCAGTCTAAAATCCCTGCTCTCAGCCTTTGTGAACTTTACAACTTGTTGGATATTTCTTGAAATGTGTCTGCTCTTAAAAGCCAAACCCATGTAAAAAGAACTGAAACCAAATATCATGTGATCAGGCAACCATAAAACACAAGAGCCCGAAAGTAACAGGAGAGATACTGTGTCAATGTCTTACCTTCTGAACCATGCACAGGGATTGAAGCAAACCAGCTCACAATCACATCTTAAATGGTGATACTATTAGTTTATTTGTAGTTCAGAAGATCTTAGTTTACAGAGTCATGATTTTAAAACTTCATGGACTTGCTTCAGATTCCAGAAACTACTTTACATTTGGAACAAGCTTAAAAAATGTCATAGTTGAACTTTATTAGTTTATATGGTCAAAACCAGTTAAGCAGGCAGCTTCAATGGCTGCAGACATTCCCTCTATCTCCTACCATGTTTCCACCTCAAAAAGGTGCATGAGTGGGTTTTCTGTTCTAAATCTCTTTAAATATGGAGTTATTCAGGCTGACCTGAAACCAGCAGTTCACAAATTTTTATTTAAAGTATACTGGCAACACAAATTCAACAAGAAGCTTCTTACAGCAGTGTTATCAGCCTGTTCAGATCTGCATCCAGCCCTTAACTCAAATGATGATGAGTTACACTCCAATCTTCCCTGTAGAAACTGAGCACTTGTAGTCCTACTAGCCAAATACACAGATTATGCTGCTGCTGACAAAGATATCAGAGCCCTTCATTTAGATCCATATATGCAGAGCATTATGCCACCAGTATACTTACTAATAAGAAACAGTCATTTTTTGTGAAGATAAAAACCCCGTGATATGTCAATAAACTGTAACTTTATGCAGCAAAGCTTTGGCAGCATTGGGTAAAAGCCTCCTGAATGACTCCCCAAGTTACAGGATGTTCAGCAGCTGCTGCTGCCATGAGCTGAGCTAAAAACTCTGTACAAACTATTAGTCTAAATGCTATCCTTAACCCAGCCTAAATACTTGGGATGACCAGACACAAAATTAAACTGCAGACATGCCACCTACACTCCAAAGAAAGTATATTCAGCTTCTCTCATGAATTAATAGAGGTATTTCCTGAGAAAGATTTTTAACAGGCTGTGCAACTGCGACACTGGGAAAGGAAAAAACAGGGGAGGAAAATCCTGATCCCCTTGTAGCTGAAAGTTCTACAGCTGGCAGTGACTCAGACCAGATTTTCTTTATGAACAGATCCTTACTTAATTAAAAAGTTTAATTGGAACAAAGAGAGAAGGACTATATATAGTAGTATTGTCTCTCACTCCTTCTTGGAGTACAGCCATACTTGTATGCCCATCCTTACAGGTGTCCTGTAGCAGAAGCTACCAAAGATCTTGGAAGAGGTGGCCAAATCAATAAGGAAAAACACCAAAACTGTGCAATTTGCCATTCTCTACTGGATAAACAGTTATCTGAAATAGGTAGTAAAAAAAAAAAAAAGTTTTGACAATAAAGTGAGATGTGGCAGCCAGACCACAGAGAAAAGAACAGGAAAATGTCAAACATGAAAATAAAGGAAACTCTTGTACACAGACAGGATAGAATGGCCAGAGGATGAACTGTTACAACAGTTGATTTTGGCATGGGATCATACTTCACTGCACTACTTCCTTCAGGTAAACTTCTGCCAGAAATACCACTGGCCAGAATCCAAACTTGCATCTGACCAGACTCACTGAGCACCAGCAGAGACCATTCAAACTGAGATGGAAAGAAGCAGATTAAAAATGTGAATCACCACTTCTTCCAGTCCTCACAAAACAGAATCACATAAAGATATACTTTTTTTGCAGGACCTTATTTAAAATTTGGGAAGTCAGTAAGGTGGATGTTTCTAACTGTAAACAGGGATACTTCTATATATGTTGCTTGGCGTTTTATTATCATCCATCCAGAGCACTGATTTTTTTTCTTCTCTCTTTGTTACAACCGTAAGAGAGAAGATGAACACACAGAACTGAGTGTGGTTCCCACAACAAGGCACAGGGCTGACTCCAGATGAATTCAGCTTGTCCCAATACACTGTTTCACCATCCTATACTGTACCTTCAGTTGGCAGCATTCATAATGTTCTCATTACAACCCTGAAAAATGTTATTTTGCAGAAATGTAAATCTGTAGGCAGAAAAAAAAGAACAGTTACTGCAAAATCTTTCTTCTAAAGTATTAAATTATAATGAAAAGGCCAATAATGGAATGTGATCAGGACAGAAATCCTTCAGCCCTGACATCTACCCACTCCTATGATGTAAAGAATGATCCTGATCTTTCAAAAAAAAATCTCTTCATCTGCTTCCTCTCCCACCCTATCAAACCACCAAGTCATTCACAAACACTTGTATAAACTGGAAGAGGAAACTGAAGCAAGACCAACATCCTCAGCCTCAAAAATTATCCTGTTCCCTTGTGTTGTATCACTTGCTCCCTTTTGAATCCCGATGAAGTACAAAACATAACAACATGCATAAGCTTTGCTTAGCCTCGGGTTTTAACATTCAGGCTTAATTCAGGGTTTGAGCTAAAGGGCCTCACTTCAGAACACTGAATTTTAGAATCATCAAGGTTGGAAAAGTCCTTTAAGATCAAGTCTAACTGTCAACCTACCATTATCACTGCAACCTTTAACTCTCTAAGCCATATCACCTGGGAATTTTTACCTACACAAGATTTTAAATGATTTCATTTCTGATTTCAGCAAGATATTTTAACTCCTCTCATCAAGGTTCCCTCTTTCTAAGAGTAGTCTAAGTTTCCCGTCTTAATAATTGGTCTGGCTTCAGACACTGAAATAGGATAATTCAGAAAAATTTTCCTCCAGTTATCTGATACTTTGACAAGTTCTAGAGGGCAACAAATAATAGTGCTACTCTTCATAATAATTCTGACCACAGTTATATCCTATGAAATAAAAATTAACAAAAATGCAGAGCAGCTGCACAATGACTCTATCAACAAACAAAATACAATACCTTTATACATGTTCAGTGATGTCCTATCCTGGACAAGATGATTCAGGGAAGGAAAAACACTCAGGTTTAGCCTCTTCAAGAAACAATCACTGAAAATTGCCACAGTTATATTTTTCCTAAAGATACAGCACTCCCCATATCAGAAATGCATGATACTGTGTTAACGTTTGGCTTTGTTAACTGCATTTGAAGAGTCTTTTGTGATTACAGAAACTATCTTGGAATAATACTGATTTATGCACTTAACAGTATCTCAGTACTCCCCTTTTACAATTAGCTTTCTCCTGCCCTGTTAATGTGCATTAGCAGAACTGTCTGGCTGTTCAGACCCAAATCACCTGAAATGAGGCTTTTTCTGCCTGTAGCATCCCAATTACCATCCTAAAATGGTTTGAAATGGAAGAGTCTTGTTCCAATAGCCCTGCCATGGGCAGAAATCCCTTCCACTACACTAGGTTGCTCAGAACCCCATCCAACCTGGCCTGGGAAACTTCCAGGGGTGGGGCATCCACAGATTCTCCAGGTAACCNTGGGGCATCCACAGCTTCTCCAGGTAACCTAGTCCAGTGCTTCATCATCCTCTGAGTAAAGAATTTCTTCGGAATATAAAGTCTATTTCTATCACCTTTCATTTTAAAGCCATTCTCACTTATTCTGTCACTATATGCCCTTGCAAAAAGTCTGTAGGAAAAGTTAGCTTGTCAAGAATGGTTCCCACTGAGTTCCAAGTGGGAACCTGCAACTCAGAAGTCCGTTGCAGAGGTACAGTTCCCCTAAAATGCAAAATGTCAGAGCAGACTCCCAAAATCTTTTACATGAAACTCTCTTTTGCTGAGGTACTTCAATCTCAGCAATCTTGCACTTTAAGTCTTCCTACAGATATATATAAAATATGCTGACAGCATAGATGTCAAAGACAACATACTTTCCTTTCACTCTGACAATCTATCTTTTTAGAAAAAAACAAGTTATTTCCATGGATTTTTGTGCCTAGTTCATGACAACAGCTAGAAAACAGAATGAAATAAGCACAAAGGCAAGCCACAAGAAATGCTGTGGGCTGGCAGCATCCCAACAATTTGGGGAGCAGAATAAAGGGCTGCCTGTTTGTAGCTTCCTCCTGCTTGTTCTATCAAGTAAACAAGAACCCAAAGAACATTTTAAAAATGTTTTTCCACTAAGTTGGTCTTCCAGAGTTTTGCTACCATTGAACCCTTCCAGGAAGTGACAAGATGTATATTCACACACACAGTGTATATATGTATACAAGGGGCAGCTGTGCTACAGGGGATGTCACAGAGCACCAGTTAACCTTAAAATGCTGACTGGTGTAGGTCCCTGATCCCTGGATGTGCACGTCAAAGGTCAGGTGACCAACTCTACAGCATTGTTTTAATTCTTAGAGCTCAGGGGAACCCACCCAAGTGATGCCAAGACAAGGATTTACAGCTTAAAACCAGGATGAACATACACATGCATCCACACGGGAAAAAAAAACAAAACCAAAATGTCAGGGAAAGAGGCAACATGGTGGGGAGGAAAGAAATGGCACGGGCTCCTGTTGCAAGGGGAAAACAAACAAAGCAAAAAGTTCGTGCCACAGCTTGGGCAAAACGGATGGGAGCTTGTTAAATTCCTGGTGTTGGTCTCCTCTTCACAGCTGTGTTGGTTTTGAGACAAATTTCAGGAGAAAATACCCTGGAATGAGCATTTTGTCTAAAGAAAAAGAGCTTCAGTAACTCTCTTCTGTAAATGAGAGAAATGGATACCAGTGAGTGAAAGTGGGAAAAAAAGAGAAATGTTTATTTAAAAAGAAAAGAAAAAAACAAAAGAGGGAAGGGTGCCCACAAGGCACAGAAAAGGATTGAAATTTCAAAAACCTTAACCACCCACCAGACTTTGTGGCCAAGAGGCAAAGATGGCAGCTGCCCCTCCTTGTCTCAGGGAAGGGGAGAAAAGAGTTCATGCAGCAGCTCCAAACCTGTTGGATTTCTGGCGTGGGTCTCCTCCTTGCAGCAGGCAAAGTTGGTGGAGTTTAATGTCCTTCTTTGTGTTGGTTCTGTTTTCCAAGGTCTTGGGTCCTGCTGGCTCCCCAGACAGACTGGAGAAAAGGCCAAGCCAAAACAGTTCAAGAAAAAAAAAAACAAACAAAAAACCCAAACCAAACAAAAAAAAACCCCAAACAAAACCCCCAACAAACAAACAAAAAAAGCTGCTGCTGCAAAGTCCCTGTCCCATCCCAGGGGAAGGAAAAAACCAGAAGCTCCTTGCCTAAACCAGCAAACACTAACCCAGCAAAGGCAAGGAAGTACCAACCCGTGCCCCAGCAGATCCCACCTGCCTGGGCGAGGAGAGTTTGAACAGAACTTGGGCAGGGTTTCTCAGGCTCCAGCTTTAATGTTTCAATGTTTAATGTTTCACATTACAGCTGCAGCAGACACTTCTGGGCATAAGCAGCTGATTAGGGAACGAAGGATCCTCACAAAATCACCCCAAGGTGACAGCAGACGAAGCAGGTGGATTTGGTGTTCTCTTCTCTTGCCTTGTCTTCCCAGAGTCCGGGGTGGAAATGGAGCAGCACTGCTCCCCACTGGTTCTTCTTCTGCTGATTGCTCTCTGATCCTGGAGATCAGAGACCAAACCATCCAAGTCAACACCAAAGCCACCAAAGGATTGTTATCACAGTCTCCAAGGCCAAAGAAAGGAAAAAAAACCCATCTTTCTTGCCTAAGCTAACACAAAACCCTAGCTAGCTAACAAATAAACCAAAAAAACACCCAGTGCACAAAGCACAACAAAGGAGGGAGGCTTTGAAAGAGCCCAGGGAAGTGCCTCAAGGCTCCCCCAGACCCCCCTTAATGCTACAGCAACCATTTCTGGGCAAAGAGCAAGTGATCAGGAAATGGAAAATCACCCCAAGACAACAATTAATGCCTGCATGAATATATTTGACTTTTAAAACAAAAAAGGGAGCCAGCATGTTTGTAGTCTAATGATGCATGTAAAAATTCAGACATGGAAACTGACATTTAATCTTCACCACAAAGACTTAACACATAGAATATAATTTCTTGTATTTCATATGTATATCAATATAGAAAATACAGCCAGATGCTTTGCCAGACATTGAACTGCTCTCTTCAGCTGCTTTTAATTTTTGGAACCTCTTTAAAACGTGCAGATTAACTCTTTTCTAAATATTTTAGCCAGTCATAAATACTCAGCAATATAAAGAACAGTAAGGTCAAATTCTTGCTTTCCATAGCAGTTTAGTCTTTCTACAACATTTTTTTTACAATATTTTGTGAAAATCAAGCCTCTAACAATGTAATTAAATGCTTTTATTCAATTGAAACATACAGAATAAGATTTAACCAACCGGTGAAAGGAATCCTCTACATTGCTTAAAAGTTGCCTCCTTAATTTGAAGAAACTTGGAAAAGTTTTTTACCAACACAAAACTTTATATGTAATATCTACAGGAATACTACTTCCCTGAAATAGGAATCAAAAGGAAGCCCACGGCAGTATTGGTTACATATGTAATTAAAACCATGTCAAAGCAGTTGATATCTCTGAACTGACTGCACATTAATGGTTGCACCCCTCCCTCACAGTGGTCTAGTGACATGAGGAGAAAAGTCCTTTTATTCCCTTACCTTCCTGTAACCTGCCTGTGCTATTAAGACTTTCCTGGAGGAGGAGAAAGAGATCAACAAAACATTATTAGAGGGTTAAGAATGTATGAGGTGTGCTGTGTCCCAAAGATAAAACATCTGCACTCCAAAGCACTTGAGGAGAATGAGCTTCCAGCAATAGCAAGAGAACTTCGAGATCCATCAGGTCCCAGAATCTGACTAAATGAAAGAAAAATCCCATTAATTGCTATAATAATTTTCATCTAAACAGAATAGATTGAAAATATCTTTAGAGCCAAACTCCTTGCCATTTGCCTAATACACTGATTAAGTGATATTTTCTTTTAATTATTTTCTTCACTAACTTTTTATTATTTAAATCAAGTTGGACAATTCCATATTGTAAAAAACTACAGCTAATGGGAACAGTAACAACATTTTCCACTGAGTCAATAACTGGACAAACATCCCAGACCTTTAATTGATGCTAGGATTGTTTGGTTGACAGAATTGTTTTCAGATTCAAAAGTGCCCATCCCTTCTTAAAAAGCAAGTTTAGTGCTATAGGGTATATTATATCCTCATCACAGAAGGCAACAAAGAACCTACATTCTAGATACCTAAATCCAGAGAAGGTTCTCAAATGCAGAGGCGATGGGAGGTTTGCTAATTATGATTTCAAAAATATTGAAGAATCCAGTTATGTCATGTCTCCAGTTCTTTTTCAAGACTTAGTTTACCAAGAATCATACTATGCCCAGAATATTACAGAGCACTAAGACCTCTAGTGAGTGAAAAATATATTCCAAGTAGAATTACTATATATTATATAAACTAAGCAGTGTTGGGTTTGGTTATGAGATGTAAGAAGTCTCTGGGATCATTGCTGCAGGTTAATTATTACCACATGATTTTTTTTCACTGTACGTTTACAATTCTTACAGTTCCCAGGGACAGAAATTACTCTGCATCAAAACCCACCTGTGGGATCTCAGTGCAGTGCTCTGGTCTTTTATCAGGTTCTTGCTTTAGTAAAGACCTAGTAGCATAAGAACTCAGAGAAATCATGCAGGTCTGCCATTAAATACCCATTAAATACCTACCTGGCATCCTTATGACTACAGACCATGTGTATGGAAATTACAAAATGGGGATGAATCACATGGCACAGGATGGCTGAACCATCCTTTCTAAAGGAAACACAAATTTTCCACAACTTTGTTGACATAAAGTACAACAAAAACCTGGAATGATTCTTGGGGCTCATAAAACAAAGAACATTAGTGCAGAGCAGAATGTTCTGCCAGAAAAATGTGTGGAAAAACACATGGAAAGATGAAATACCAACACAAAATAACGTTCGAGAAACAGAAATGTACTCCTTCAAACTGAAGCTGAAATTATCAAATTGTCACAATAAAAAACTGGAGGGTAAAAAAGAAATCGATCAATGTATTGTAACAGGTTCACTGTAAGTTGCAAGGTTTGGAAATTATAGGAAATGTTCAAATTCCTTGAAATTGAAAATTGAGGACAGATTCCCTGATTTATGTAATTTGCTTTATCAATTTCTCTTTTTTCAACCTAAAATAAATAGCATTCACTTTTGTACACAATAAATATTATACACCCTCTACACACCACATCTATATTTCTTTCCCTATCTTTCACTAAGAAAAATATATTCTTTAAAATAAGAGCAATAGCACAAGGATTTATTTTTCCTTCGAGAACTTCAGGGGGAAAATATGTATCTGCTGACTTGTAGGTAGACCTTGCATTACCCATTGGGTGGCTGTTTTACTGGCCAGATATTCTTGGTTTAGGACCCTGCTTAGGTTTTAATTGCTTATTTGACCTGGAATTTTCAGATTTCTTGGTATGTAAACTTTGCTTTTTGTGATGTTGTGAGAAAACTTTGGATTGAAAAGCACGGGAATCCCATAAATCTTGACTTCAGACTGACTTCATTTATCTAAGAGAGTTTTCCCCCTGACACTGACTTCCCATTCAATTCAATCATTAGTTATTTTTACCTATCAAATTACTTTTTTACAAATCTCTTATGTTACAATCCAGCCAGAAACTCCTCAACCAGAATTTCTCAGAAATTTCTAAACATTTCACCACTTGCAAAGGTCTGTGTTTTAAAATGTGCTTGCACAGCTTCTGGAAAAGTGAGAAAACAGAGTTAAGCTTGAAGGATTAGTGAGTGACTGGCCTAGTAATAGTGAACACAAAATCAAAGGATACAAATACTGGATATTTCACTGTAATGAAAAGATATATTTTTTAAAGTACGTTAATCAGATTTAATTTAGAAGATTCTGGTTTTTTTCACATACCACAATCTCCAGTACTGTAATATCATTACTACACTGTACTCTGAAAATTTATGCATATCAGCAACTACCTACCTCATCATTGTCTCAACTGCACAATCTTCAGAAGCCTCATATAGGTCTCTTCACAAAAATCATCTTCCAGACAATTTGCAGGGAGTTTAATTCAACAGAGTATTTTTAGGAGTATTATTTTTTGCTTTTCTTTGTTATTATACTTTTGTTGCAACAGGCAATGATGCTAGGGACCAGATGCACAACTCATACTGTCCATTGATTTGTGATCCAATTTGTGATTCCTGCTTAAGTGATACTGGAAACTCCTCAAGGACTAAGGATATTCATGCTCCTAGGGACTCTTCTGTCAAACCCAAAACATACATAACCATATAGAAAAAATTTGTCATTTTAACTTCTAAGACCTGCTTCTCAGTTTTCTCCATCTGACTGTGAATTAAGTTAACTATGAGACACTAGCAACTAAAATCTGACAGACAGGGGCAACTTGTGTCTGGGAGGAACTGGAACCCAAACAACCAGAAATTGAGTTTTGATTGGCCAGTAGTGTTGCTTACCAAAAAGCACAGGATGCATGAGTTGATTCTCAGTAAATTGCTGGAACATTAGTTTACAAATCACAACAATAAACTTCCTTGGTTTCCACAACATCTTGGTATTTTGTTATTTGTTTGTTTTTAATGAAAGTGGAACTCAATCCAGGATTGTAAGGAAAAAAAACCAAACATAAGACTCAGAATGAAGTTGTAACAGTGACAAATAATAGACACAATTTTTCTCAAGACACAGGTCATGCTACAAAAGCTGTGGGCTGAAGAGGCACAGGTTGCACAGGTAGGTCTGATGATGCAGCAGACCTCCATACAGTAAACGCCCTCCAAAAGAGTGGGTGTACACCATGGAAAAAAACCACATCTAATCTGCCTTTCTTGCTGCACCCTGAGCGTGCCAATATGTACTCACAGATATAAAAGAACACAGTGGGAGTAGCTCACGAGGTAGGGGTCTGAAGTTAGGTGAGATGAAAGCAAATCCAAGTAACTTTCATTTTTCCTTTGCCTCCAATTACTTGAGAGAGATTTTAGGAAAGGCTTATCAGATTTACACTGTTGAGCAATTTCTCAAAAGTCTGCCCACTTTGACATGTCATAAACTTATTACCTGAGAAAAAAGCAGCCTTGAAAACCACTCTTGAAAGCACAGAGCACTGCAACCAGTGCTTGATGTTCCAAATCAAGCTACATTTGAAATCTATGACAAAGACTCTCATCCCTACCATCCCTTCTCCATCAACAGGGAGAACTTGTTTATCCAGAAAGCTGGATTACAAACTATGCCTCAAGCTGCAGTGAGTCAAGGTTTCATATTAGCTTGGTTGAGCTGCTGTTGCTTTTTTGTCTTCTGGTTTTTGTTTTTGATTCCCCTTAAAAACTACTGATGGAATCTGGGATGGACTTTAAGTGCAGAAAAATAATCTAAAAGTTATCTTTTATAACTGGGAATGAAGAAGAAAACTTTAAATAAGTAATAACTTCTCTGTACATAGTATTTATTTGTGTGGTATCGCACACACATAATTAGTTATAATTTACTTTACTGCCAAGGTTTTTCTGGGGGTTTGTTTTTGAAAGGGCAATCACTTCTGGCCTTTAATGTTAGATCCAGACATTGTTTGAACTTGGCTCATGCTCTAACAGTAAGTTCTTACTATATTATTTTTAAAAGTTCACATTTCCAAAGTGGATTTAGTTGCCTAGCAGAGCATGCCTTTAATCATAATCAACAACAAAATTAAAACAAAGTCATGGAAAATATGTCATGATCTGGTTTCTAGATAATATTTAATTGCATTTGCAATTAAACAGTGCCTTTTATAGTGATGCATCACTGGTGTAGTTTACATGCTCCTTTACATGCCAGCCATCACCAAAATGCCAGACAATTGGAAGTCTCCCTCATCACTCAGCCATGCAGGGCAACCCAGCCTCCTGCATCCTGTTTCCTACATGTGCTTTTCACCTGGCAATGAAAAGTGCTAATTTATGAAAGCTAGCACCTTTCAGACACGCTATAACTTTGGCAGAGAGAAGTTACTTAACATGTCCTTGATCTAGCAAAGGTTCAGATACATAACTTGTGAATTTTAAATCAAGTTCTTTGATTTCATTACAAGGTAGCATTTTTTACCCATTATATATTGTCTGAAGGTTAATTAAAGAGCAAGTTGTATAATTCTATGAACCATACACAGCTAGACAAGAATTCTTTTTTGAGAACATGATTCAAAAGCTCATGATTATTCAATTTACATTCCTTTTGTGTTAAGAAACCGAAGCAATACTAAAACTTAGCCAAATGTTTTTCATATATTTAAAAACACACACATATATTAAGACTATGAGAGAAGTATACACGAAATCTTTAGGTAAATAAAAACATAATTTCATATATGTTTCTACTAATGAAAAAGATCCAAGATAAAACAGAAAAAAACTTCATAGTATTAGCAGAAAGGAGAAAGCAAGTCAATCCCCAGATGGACTTTGCAGATCATTTCATCAGCTCATGAGCTGTGTCTTTTGCTTACAGTGATTTGGTCTAGAAAGTCTAGATACCAAATCCTTCTTGTATAGGACTTACACAGAATTTACAATTGAATACAGGCGAAAACGAAAAGGAAACAGTAGCAGAGTACTGCAATACTTATAAAGTCAAAATGCCATTTAAATGTTTCTCCACCTAGCTAGCCTCTCTGTTGAGCACACAGGGAAACAAAAGTTGCAGTGCACAAGCATGAGTTACCATCCACACATTCATATCCTGCCAACCAATTGTGTGTAGCAAAAGCTTAACTCAGCTGCTAAGGGACACAGTTGTAAAAATAATTAGAGTTTTAGCATCAGTACAGGAAGTACATTTTCCCCCTCTGTCCTTTCCCTGAAATATCATTCAAACTGCATGGAAACCCAACCTAAAACTTCCCATAGAGAGCAAAAGACTAAAATACTGTTCACTCAGCATTTAGTATACCATTTTTAAAAATCATAATATGATGAAAAGATTTTTCACAGGCCTTCTGGAAAAAAAAATCAGAACTATTTCTCAATAGTTAACTTGTTATTTTCATTCATTTCTCCCATTCACTCAAGTGAGAGAATATACCTTGAGCTGTTTAATCCTTCTGCTGAAAGTATTTTATTTTGCATATGGATCAGAGACTGAAACTCACATATCTTATTTTCTAGGCCACTGGCTCTGGAATTATTATTCCCTGTAAGGTATTTTAGAAAAACCACAACCATTTCAAGAGGAATGTCAAATGCTTCAAGAGGAGAGAGGTCAAATTCTGTAAATTTATTGACA
>VZTB01005309.1:219702-328328 GCA_013397245.1 Thryothorus ludovicianus | reverse complement strand
CTGTAAATTTATTGACAAGGATAGTAAATGAACAACAAATCACTGGTCTAACTTAACTAGGCATGAAGTAGGTTAACATTTTAAATGAGTGTACCAACCATTTGAACTGCTTTACAAGATGATTATGCTTTAAAAGTCCCAAAGGCTTAAAGGTAAGTGGCAGTGACACTTTTCAACACTTTTAAAAGGCATAAAGTTGAAGCTTATTGTCCTCACTCCTGTTTAGGCATTTTAATCCTGAAATCTTACACCTCTGAAATGGTCTTAGAAGAACCCTAACAATTTCATGTATGAGCAACACACCCAGACCACCTGAAATAACAAAAAAGTATGGAGATTTTTTCCCAAGATCTGTTTGTGCTGGAATCTCATGAAACATGATCAGCACATCCACTACCTTCAGGAGATTACATAAAAGGTTTTTAATTTTAAAAGCTGTTCAGCTTAACATGAAAGCAAAAATAGTTCCCTGGTCAGCATTTAAGCATGGACTGTACAAACAAATCAATAACATCAGCCTAAAAACCCAGTTAACAGAAAGAAAAAAAGAGAATGAGAAAAAAAATCAGCAGCAGCACCAGCACCTAAATCCTAGAGTTTCTTCAAATTACATTTTCTGCAACATTTTGTATTACTAGCTGATTAAACCAGTATGAAAATACATTCCTCACTAAATTCACTTGGGTTATATTACCCACTTTCCCTCTACCAAGAATGCTGGTAGTTTTACCCTCCCATTTTCCTTCCTGATAAGTAGAAGAATTTGGATATAAAACAAAACAAAGGTCTGAAAGCCATTTGAGATTGAAGTACATACAAGGAAGTTTCATACAAATTAGGTCAGCTGCAATGGGCTGGAACATTACAAACAAGTGCCGGCCAAAAACTTTAATGTTCAACTCTGTGTTCGTGCAGCAGCTTTGGCACTCAGCTGAATAAATATCTCTGTCCAGATTCTACCAATGAGGGTACTTCAAGCTGCTGTCATGCACATTTGGCTTGGGATGCCTCTGACAAACTGTGCATAGAGTGGCATAGAGGAAAGTGCTGGATGGGCACAGTAACTCGCTTGTCCCAGTTCAAGAGCGCATAAATTTTGATATGATGTGAAATAAATAACACAGCAGAGATACCATATTGTGCCCAGTCACAGCTGCAGTCTCACCTGCCATCCATCCACATTTCATCTTTTGTTTCCTGCATCCTAGCAGTTACATCTAGTATGCAAATTGTTATTGCAGTCTTGTTATTGTTACCTTTCTAGCTAGCAAAGCAAAGCACAGAATTGTGAGGAGTGCTATGGGGAAAGGAACTCCATCCCAGCCAGAGCCAATGCACATGTCCTGTGTATCAGTGTACTGTGAGCTATGCTCAACCTAGAACAGACACCCTAACAAGAGAGAAATCACTTCTGATCAGTGGAAATCAAACCATTGGTATTAGCCCTTTACACTAGTGCATTAGCAAGAACACGGGAATTCCTTGGAACCATCCTCTACAATTTGATCACAATTTTGTTGGGGAAGGCTGATGTGTATTTATACCAGTATCTCTGAAGGGCTCTTCAAACTCAGGGACACCACAGTCATCTTGCTTTCCTCCTGGGTATTGACATTCTACATATCTTTCAGAACCCAATATATAAAGATGGATGAGCTAATGTAAAGAGGAAATTGAAGAGTTTTCCCTGATCAACATTTAGCACAAAGGATCTACACATTATAGATTCCATACCTGTACAACCACACATGGTGGTATTGTATAATAAAGCCTGTAGGGGTTTTTGTTGTTTTAGTCAGACTCAAGTTATAGAGAACACATTCTAGCATCTATTAGTATCTTGGCATTGTTGGATGACTTCTTAACAACTTGTTGCCTTAATCTCAAAACACAAAACCTTGCATTGTTAAAACAAATGACTTGTAAAAGTCAATGACCCATCTTGCACAGGACCTATATGCAAAAGCAATTATTTTCATATTTATCAAGCTGGGTTAAGGTAATTTCTCCTGTTTAGTGCAAGCAGTACTGAAATATTAGTATTCAGTAGTAAGTCCTGTGAATGAAACCAAAGTCTGAGTCCTTTGTAATGGTATCATTAGCATCAACATAACTGAAACATAATTGAGCACACCCTTCATCTGTTCTCAGCATGGTTCAACAGGTTTTAAGAGCTTCAAGTATATAACTTTCCAAATTGCCCTGAGAATTTTTTGTAAATCCCTATTTGTCTGTGAATTAAATACTTGTGATTCCCGTTTCAGTCAGTAAGCTGGACCAATCAAATATTTAAGTCCATATAATTAAAACCTTCACATTTTGCAAAACTTTGCCTCACTTAAATACAATTTTAGAAAATTAATACACCACTGTAAAATGAGCTACACATATAAAAACAGGAACATCACCATACATATGAAATGGAGGCTTTGGTATCTGAAAATGCTTTAGGTCAGACAGCATTACTGCTTTAGCCCTTCTTTATCAATGATCTCCCTAACACATTTCAAGTTAACCAAGTATTCATATGCTTTACTAAACAGAGTGATCAGTTTTCCTTTTTGGTATTGAATTTAAACGTAGCTCCTGATGTTGCTCAGGTAACAGCACTATGGAACACACCTCTGACCACAGCAATGAAGGCTGAAATCTTCCATATTTCCTCACATCAATATCCCAGAGAAAATCATAACAGAACTTGTGACTGCTGTTTAATTTGACTTTTTAAAGGATTTATTAAGGAATTAATTTTACAACTAAACATTACACTGGAAAGGGCATGATTATAATCTGATGTTATTGGTTATTTAATTCAGGTGAAGCCTTGGCTTTACTCCAGAACCAATAACATAACTTCCAGCAGTAGAGCTGCACTGTGCTACCTCAAGCAGCCTCTTGGCTCTCAAACAGACTAGGCTCTCTACAAACATAGTGACCTCTTACCCATGATAGGCTCTTCAGGACTTTTGATCCACTTCACTGCATGTAGACTTTCAACCCTGAAACAACTGCATGAAGATCTGCTATCAGTTACTGGAAAGTCACAATTCTTTACGGAGCACCTACAGAGTAATTTTCAAACCCAGAAGCTCACAGGAAATGAAATCCTTCACACTGAGGTGTAGTGTGGAATTCTATCTATGATCAACACATAGAGAAGTGGCAAAGCTGTGAATCCTAGATGGATGCAATAGTTATTATTTTGAAGTGGTCTGTGAATTCTTATAACCAGAAGTTCTGCAAAAGCATGAGCATGAAAAAAATTGAGGTTAAGCCTCACGTTATTTTAGCAGCATAGGCATCAAGAGGCAAGATCTACTGGTCCCAGTGAGTAATCTGAGACTCCATCTACTGTGAAATTTCGTGAGTAGAGAAATCCAGGAGAGACCTTAATAACAGGATATAGAATGTTCTTTACAAAAAAACCAAGTGGCAAGATTTTATCTTCTAACACCTGAGAAAGAATGGTGTAAATTATTTGCCAGAACAGAATAAAATGATAGCTTTCTGTAGCACACAACCTAAAATTATGCTACAAGGCCAGCCCATTTTATTCTGTAGTTCATATCTTGTGGGGAAAAAAAATCCAAGCATTATTTCTCTTCTTCAGCGAAATCATGCTGTGGATTGAATTCTGGCCAATATGTGCATTCAGCACATCTTTTTTAGTTAGGACAGAACTGTCTTTACAATGCTATGGACAAGCTACAGCAAGGGCCTCATCTTAGAGCCTCCATTTTAGGGGTTGTAAGTCCACTAGTTAATTTTATTTCACTACAAGCAAATAAATACAAAGAGGAAGATGAATATAAATATACACTCAGATTATTATGTCACCACACCTTAGTGGTAGCAACATTCAGAGAACATGTTAGAGAAAATACTAAAATAGTATATGAATCTTCAACAAAATCAGAGTCCCAAGAAATCTCTTGTTGAGAAATCTAGTGGAAGATTCTGTCCAAAATCAATCATCTGCATTACAGTAAAATACTGTCACTTCATCTTAAACACTCATAAGCTTCACACAGCTTCCACAACTCTGAAACTTCTGAGTCTGATCAGACATTCCCACATGGCAAGATGAAAAAGTGAGATTAACAACGAATCTACCAATGCACCACTTCCACACCCACCCACTGCAGAGGTCCTTATAGAAAAAGATGAACACATCCTGAGGATAATGTGCAGACTTCTGTGTGCTTCTACTTAACAAAAACACAGTTTGATGTTCCATGTATTTTATAGGCTCCAGACTTCTAAATGCATACAGTAAAATTAAGGCTTTGTGAAAGTCTAAATGCAAACACAAACCAAATAATCTATTAGTGCAACTGCAAGATGTTGCAGTCTTGCTAGCATTTGCCACTGTCTAGAAAGAAAAGGCATACTGTATAAACTGATTCACTCAAAGTAATGGTACAAGTAATGTATTAAGTATAAACTTGACATGAGATAGTTTAGCATTTTTCACAACTTGCTCTGAAGAAATTAAAATACACTATTAAGACTAGAATTAGAATCAATAGAACACTTACATTCCAGAATGTGACTTAGTTTTTTTACCACACGTAAATTTTATAATATGCATTATACTTTTTAATACTGTACCTTTTAAAGGATAAAAATATACAACTACAACAGGAAAAATATGTGTTCTATATTTCTGCTTTTTCCTTTTCACCATTAATAACAGAATTGTTAAGATTGGAATGGACTTCTAGAAATCATGTAATCTAATTCCATTGTTCAAAAGAGGGCCAATGGAGAAGGTTTCTCAGGGCTATGTCCAGTCAAGTTTCGAGTACATCCAAGAATGGAAACTCCACATCACTGGGCAAGTTTTTCCAGCATTCGATAACTCTCCCTGTAAAAATTTTTGCCTCATGTTTAAATGGAATTTCCTGTATTTTAATTTGCATTCACTGTCTCTTCTCCTCTCACTGAGGAGGGTCTGCTCTCTCTCTCTCCATCCCTCAGGTATTTACAGACATTGCTCAGGCATTACTGAAGTTTCTCTCCATGCTGGAAAGTCACAGCACTCTCAGTTTCTGTCTGACAGATGCTGCAATCCTTTCATCATCTTTGTGGTCCTTCACTGTGCTTGCTCCAGAACATTAATGCCAGTCTTTTACTGGCATGCCCAGGAACGGGCACAGAACTCCAAATGTGGTCTCAAATAGTTACAGTACAAGGGTTGACAGCCACCCTTTGTGGGGCAATACTCAGGCTGCTGCTTGCACTTGCCACATTCACCATCTGTCTAGGTGACTGAAGTGAGGCTGATTACTGGCCTGTAGTTCTGCATGTACACCCATCTTGAACACTGGGTTGACATTCACTTTCTTCTAGTTCTCAGCAACCTCCCCTCATCACCAGACCTCTCAAAGATAATTGAAATATCCTTCCAATGACATTTCCCACTTCCTCGGCATTCTCAGGAGCACCCTACCAAATCCCACAGACTCATGTATGTCATTACTGGCCCCAAACTTCACATCCCTGACCAGTTCTCCCTAGTTTGTACATACCAGGTCCAGCAAAGAGCCTGTGTTTCCCTAAAGAGGCTGCATTCATTCACTGCAGTACTCCAGCAATGTAAGCTACTACATCTGTAATCCCAGTGACACGACAACCCTGGAACCAATGCAAGCCTTGGTTCTTTTAAGCCAAGAATTGGTTTAAAATTTGTTAAAATAGCATCTTTAAAATAACCTAGTTAATACTGTTGCCCAAAAGAATAACTGCAATACAAAATACAAAAGAACTCCTTCAACAACAAGAGAGGAAAGGAAGAAACAATCCTGTGCATTTTATTGGTATTGAGGTACAGTCCCATTACAATTTATCTTTTCCTTTTAACTAAAATGTAATATAGAAAAAACATAAAAAGCCTGATTGGTCAACTAGCAGTAAGCACAAAACTTCATAAAAATAGAAAAAAAAATAAAGAAAGACACAAAGCAATCTGCCTTGGACACATAATTACATAGAACTTCACATTTAAGTCCCAGTTTGCTCAAGATTCTAAGAACATTTTTCCTGGACTATAACTTCTTTCTGCACAGGTATCCATTACAAGGGATACTCTTAGGCTTAGAAATCACCATTGGTAAAGATGCTTGTGGCTCACAAGATATAGGTCTCTTCTTCATGGCAGGAATACTGTCTTCCTTTGGGGGAGGCACATGTACTGGTTTCCAAGGAATGGGGTTACAATATGCTGGAGCTGGATACAAATTTCTATCAGCACTCCCTGAAACATTTAGAAAATACACATAACTAAGAAAGAATATTTAAACTACAAGCTTTCCAATGCAAGCAGTTATAATAATTATATGGACTAAATACAACACAACAGTGTCTTCAGAGAAAGACAGCACAGGCACATCACATAATTTAAGTGATCCAAAATAATAAATGTTCCACCTATTTATTATTTAAACAGTAACTAGCATATTCTTCACCTCTACTTAAAATAATAAGCAAGTTGAATGGTCAGTCCTTTGTGTTCTTAAAAACTGTAAATATCTACAAATAGGCTACTTTGTTTTACCCAACCACACGATGGATATACTTCAAAGTTTGTAATATATTATACTGGATGACACAAGTGAGTAGACAAATATTTTTCAAAAATCATTTAAATAAGTGATTACAGCTGCCAGTATGTAATGCAGGTCCAATCAAAACATGAAGGCAAGGCATATCATTATTTACAAATAAATGTAAGCAGAAGAGTAAAGGTAATTCACTTGCTTTATATACGTTCCTTAAACATTCAGTGACCAGAATTTTGGTCTCAAACTATTTCTGCTGCAAAGTCAAACAGAAGCAATTATCTTAGTTGTACAGAAAAGGAACACGTTTTCAAACATAAAATGGAATAGGATTACAGAGGTCAAAGAGTTGCAATGCAGGTGAAAAGGGAAACAGAAAGGAAATTTTAGCTCAGAACACAGGTTGATGCCCGTCTCCTTTTTCAGACAGGACTTCTGTCAGCTACTAATTGTTCTTGTGTCTCAAAACTCCACCTCTTTTCTAAGGGGGAGTCAGGTGTGCTAAGGTAACACACTTCACAAGGATGCTGACATAACTAATCTGCTTCACAGGACCCAGTGATTTGCTCCAGTGATTCCTCTGCTTGGTAAGAAAAATCAGATAAAATCATAATTTGGTATTCCACACAGTCGTCTCAAATAATATAATTTTCCTCCTAAATAAAAAAAAGGCTAAGAAAAATACACAAAAAGTCTCAATCTGTTTCCCTAACTTATACCACAGTGTAAGTAATCATTCCTATGTGCCAAAATTAGATAACAGATGAGAATCCTAAACAGTCTTCATTTTACATTAAAATATTAGAAGGAAGGAACCACAAACCAAGTCACTACATATTTGTGTACTATATGTACAAACCTGTAGACTTCCCATGTGGGAAACCATAACCATTTAAAGCAGGTTGTGGTTTATTTCTAGCATTTTGCAGCCATTCCTTAAAGATTTTCTCTGATCTCATTCTCTTCTCCTGTAGCTCAGCTTCCCGTACTTTTTCTTTTTCCTAAAAATAAAAAAAACTAAGGTACTCCTAGACAAAGCCCCATACAATGTACACAAAGCAATAAATAACTTTTTTCAGATTTCCAGACTGCTAAATACATTTCAAGTATTTCTTCAAACACAGGCACGTTTTCCTAACAATGGAAAAGATGCAATTTTGGGTTTAAGTCTGAAAAAACCAAAATAACCCCCAACCTCCATGTCACTCCAGTGTTTCCCTGAGAAAAAAAAATCAAGGGCTATTAACAAAAATGCATTAATATGCATCTTACTTTGCTGACCATACCACAGCATCTTTAACGCACTAACATCACAACTCTTTCAAGATTTTTCTTCATGTACAACACTGCCATTTGATGCCAATATATCCAAAGTAAGATCTGAATATATCAAATCTTAATCTGTAATAAGTTACAGATCAAGTAACTTCAACCCACTTCATGATCAGTTTATTAATTATTAATACCTTTTCTTTTTTCTTCTTTTCTGTCTCTTCAGCTTTCTTCTTCTTTAACCATTCTTTATACTTAATGTCAGCCTTTTCTTGTAACTGCATTTTTTCTAGTTCCCTTGTGGCTTTTTCTGCCATTTCTTTGCTCTGCTTTTGTTTCCTTTCTCTTCTTTCCTACAAAAAAACATATCAAAGAAACAGAATAGAAACTTTTTAGTATATTTGAATGAGCGATTCTTTTGAGGAATAGTTAATTTTATTACACAATTACAAAGATAATTATCATAAACCTGAAAATGTATGTCATATTGTAAGCTCTTTGAAGTCAGAACCTATTCATCACTAGATTCCAGGTATGATAGACATATAAACTTGCCAAAATAGTTGATAAAAATTTTACTTTCAGGTCTCCTCAGGTTTACTACTCTGTTGTATTTATTCAGAGATTTTATTTTAAACACTTCAGACACATCTCAGTATTTCTGGGAATGAGATACATGTTGCAATTCCCAATAACAGTGTGTTAGCTTTCCTTGTCAGTGAATCTAGAGCAAACTACAATTCTAAATGGAAGTCAGGTAAAGTGCCTCCTTCTAAGAGTCATTGAGATATGCAGATTGTTCAGCACCCTTAAGCATAAATTAAAAGGAAAAAAAAAGTTCACATAAAAATCCAGTTCCTGTTTTGTGATATTCTCTTAAGTTTTTTATACTCTTCAGTTTATCCACACAGGGACTATTTCAATAAATCAATCCACACATTTCTCCTATTTGAATTAAGAAAGGGAAAATGAGAAAACACTTTCTGGCGTAGGCAAAATGGTAACTTGAGTGTGAAGTGAAATTGCTGGCTGTATGATCTGGAAGACAGAACAGACTAGAGGTGTCATTCACTTCTACACCTTTTCAGAGTGAGTGTATCCAACAACAATGTTCTGAGGCTCTTTCTCTAAGCAAACAACCACATATCCACTGGCCTTTTCTTAAGCTGGAGAGGGAGGTATTTTTATTTGAAGAGTAACAATAGCTCTAATTTCTGCTCCTTGTAACCTCTATAAAGTATCTGGAATCTACTGATTTGATACTATTTCTGCTTAACTCACTTAGCTCTGAAGCAACTGCACAGACATGCAAAAGCAAAAATCTACCAAACAATTTATGCACATAACTTGGAAGAGAAGCACCAGACTTAAGACCAGCTTCCTTTAAATAGAAAAGAGCTGTTGAAATAACATACTGTTTTTCTTTTAAGAGATCTTCTACTTATACACTTTGCTGCACACTCCCCTTGAACAAAGGAGGTATATAATTTAGCAGAAACTTATACTGACTCAGAATTATTACAGTTGGCAATACGGATATCAAATGCCTACAATGCAACTGCAAAGTATAATAAGGAAATGAAATATAGGAAAAACACATTCTCAAGAAAACCAGAAATATATTCCCATTCCCATTTTACCATTATATATTACCATTTTTCCCATCAAAAGAACAAAAAGGCAGAAAACTAGAGCTCTGCCCACATGTCCGTCCCCCAGCAGTTTCCCAGGTTTACTGCACTTATGGAAAATCCAATTATGCATAATGAAGCAGAAACCATAACACTGCAGCTGGGGACCACCAAAATTCCTTCAGTCTGGTCTAAACAGGATATCTGCTGGTTCAGTGCTTGTCCCCCCATACCAGAACTACCAGCAATCCAATGAAGTAGCACACAGAGAATAAAAACTTCATCTACACTGCTCTGCAACACACTTAGCTCATTTCTGCCAGGAAAGCAGCCAGTTTACAGAAGCACTGGAGTTGCTGTGCCCTGTTCCGTGGGCCAACACCAGAGGCATTGTGACAATTTTACCATCAGCAGCTACACTACACACTGAGATTTCCCCCCAGCACACCCCAGCACACCCACTCTTACAAGCTATGCTTTGCTAGCACTGTCTACCCTCATCTCCAAGGTGGATCTTTCTTCATCTAAAATCATATGGATACTTTCAGAACTGCTCTGGTATACTCTTGTCAAATATTCTTATTTGACAATAAAGACTTCTTTGTGAACACAATGTATGCAATTTCACAAAACAATTGCAACTAGCTTTTTAGCAATTTTAGCTCCTTGATTTTTTTGTTGTTTCGTGGGTTTTTTTCCATTTCACTTCTAATATATTCTAGCAAACATCAGCTTAATCTGTTTTTTAGTGTTGGGAAAATGGTCAAATATGAATACACTCCAATTTCAGCGCATATTCTGGCATGTAAAACTACACAGATTTATAAAACAATTGGTCTTTTTAATATGACTTCACAGCAGTGAGGCCTGAACATGTGATAAAACTATTTACAACCAAGACTAATGAAAAAATACATTTCATTCTAGGAACTAAAAAAAGTTGAGATTCTGAAATGTTTTTATGCTAATAACACATGGAAACAAGATCTTCTTAACATGAAACAAATGCTTCCATATTTTAAAATGCTGAAAAGAAAAAATATTTATGGCAAATTATTCAAATATCACCTTCCCAAAAAAAACCAACCAATTGTCTAAGCCTTCCCCTGCTTCTTCATCTCAAATTTATCTCAATCTCCTTTTATTCAGAGCTGTTTCTCTGTTTCTTCATTACTAAATACTCCCTAAATGTGCCAACAGCTCCACTTTTGAGACAATAGCTGTCTGGGATACATAAAAAGTTTTAATGTAATGTAGATGAGAGATATATGTGAAATCAGTGAGTTAAACTATGGAAGAAAAGTGGCTTACAAAAATTTTGCACATTTTGTTGTTTGCAGCACTTACCTCTGATGTACATGAAAGTAAGTTACAAAACTAAGGATCATCCAAAACTACAGTCTCTAGCTAAGGGTCTTATTGCATAAAAGACATGAAAATTAATATAGAAGAACACTTTAAAAAAACAGGCTATCTCCATACCTAGGGGAATGGTTCCATAATGGAAAACCATTTTAAGTAGAAAATAGACTAAAAACCTTTCTAAATACTATGAAAGAAAGGCAGGGAAGCTTCTTAAAGTACGTAACTTAAATTATAATTCTTAGATGAGTTTAGCTACTATCTAGGCTGATTCAAAGTTAAATTAGTAACACACCATACACACTACCATGAAAGCCACAACTATTGCTATGTTTTAATTCCACTGAGACATCCTTAAGACAGGGAGAGACTCAGCAGAATTGCAGACTTTACCCTGCCCAGAAATTCCTCGGCAGACAAATCAGAAATGCTTCCTCTTTCTCTCACAATCAGAACAGATTTTCCTTCATAAAGTTAGTACAACACATTCCCAGTTCCTTTAGTAACCTGTTTCATGTCAGGCTTCTGTCACCCTGACCATCCCAACTTTTCTCCCATCCTAATTAAAAAAATCTATCAAAAATGTTATGAATGTGCATATTAATGTACATGTTCTTCACTCCTTTTACTTTTCTTCCATGAATATGAGGGAAGAAACTATTTGTTTACGCTTGGCATTGTTTAGATTGGATTTTAAAATTTCTCTTTGATCTTGTGTTCAAAACAGTCACAATTTTTCACAAAACCACTAGTAAATTTACATACACTAAAATATGGTTGCTGGTATTACATAAATTAAGGTATTGATTGTTAAACACCCACTTACACAGTGCAAGAAAGGCTTGCTCTCCTGCCACCCTACCCAAACACATAATTAAGGAGAAAGGATACAAATCTAGCCTGCAGCTTCACCACTCTGTGATTCTGCCAAGTGTCAGAACTGAATAAAGTCTGGGTTAGGCTGGTACTTGGAAATCCCCCAGCCAACACAAATCCATCTGTCCCCCAAAGCTGGGATGGTGACTGCTCACAGCATGTGTCTTACTGAGTCAGTACTAACTTTTCAAGATCAGACATGCATGTATGTGGTGGATGGGCAAAGGATTTTAACATCTGAAGAAGTGTCCCATTTCCTTCCTGACAGAAGGCAAAAATATTAGATAATTTTCCACGCAGGGAAAAAAAAACAGCTCTAACTGCTTTTAAAATAGAGGTATTATACCCAACTGGAAAAAAAAAACAAACTCCTAAAATATTTCTGTATTTTCACATCAATGACTAAATGAGAGGCTGGAATGTGTAAAGTGCAGAGGTGCTTTCTGTTCTGCATTTTCTATGTAGACTGTCACAGAGTAGAAATACCTTCAGAAACTAATGATGTAATTGATCCTTTTGAGATATTTCTCAAAGCAATCCTTTCCCTCATGGTCTGCAGAATGTGACAACATTTTTCTTTTCACAGATAAGTGTTCTACTTCACAGCTGTTTGCTGACATCTTAGCTAGCATACTCTAGCATCAGTTAATGCTGACTCAAGGCAAAATATAGGAAAATCCCACATTGCCAACATCAGAACACACATCCAAATTTACTTGTTTAGCCTTGTAACAATCGTGGACATCAACCACTTTTAGCAGTCTTAGAAACCCGGGTCATTCAAACAACTTAATTATCTTTTCAATTTTGCTCTATAACACAACTCAATGACAAGTCTAGCCCACACAAATCCTTCCTTTATCTCTAGAATTTCTGTGTGAAAACAGCAAGAGGCTGGAAAGGAGGTCAGCACAGGTCTGAGCTGCAGATATCTCTTGACAAGCTGGTTTATGTCAATTTGCTGCTGAAGTTCACACAAAGTCAGTGCAGACTCCACTGCAGTCTGGGAATTGGAGAATTACTGGATCTTTCTCCCAAACTGTGGAAACTCTATGTGACAAGCATAAAGTTTTAGTGTACTTGGTTCCTGGAACACTCTTGGGATCTTCAGAAGAATGTGGACTCCACGAATGCTGCTGAATACATGAGCACTCATATTCACCTGTCACATTGAGTTCCTCTTCCAAAACTCCAAAACTCATTCTAACACTCACTATGAAAAATTAATTCATTCTACTTATAGAAATCTAAAGGTAATTAAGATTCAGGTAGAACCTAAAATTATAACCATGGCATCTGTCATGCATGACATCACAGAAAAAAATTGGTGTAAAGACTTTTCAGGTCCAAGAGTAGAAGATCCACAATATGCAGGAAAAAAAATCCCTAAGAAATCAGACTAACAAAAAACTTAGATATGGAAAGACAGATTTAGTAATACAAACAGAAAATTTTAATTCTTAAATGCAGCTGGTTCTCAAGATTGGAAAGCAATTCTAGTAGAAGCTTCCCACACAAACACACTTCCTGAAAGGGTTCAGTCTTAAAAAAAGCAGACATCTGAGCATCTTTCAGCTCAAAACTGTTACCATACCACATCAGGCTCTACAATAGCAACCACAGCAGAGGCTCAACAACAGTTCAGCTATAAGAATGTTTACCTAAGACAGGGAAGATCTGGATTTCATTACATTTCTGCCAGAGAAGATTCCCACTAACATGTCCCTAAGCTGCAGGATTCTCCACCCCTTCTGTGACAGTGGTACCAGTCCTTACAAAAGAATTAACAACTCATTGGATGAAAGAAAGAGAGCATGAGCAAGAATAGCTTTTGAACTTGAAAGTCATGCTCAAGCTGTTGAATAATCCGTGCTCTGTATTAATCATGCTGAGATAAAATACACATTAAACAGAAAGACTTTGGTGTAAGAGTTGGCATCTCTTACATCTTTGGTGTGTCTTCTGGGAGGAATCAGCACACCAAAAAGGGAAGTCTGTTCCAAAAACACTACAGTCATTCATTACTACCGGGTGTGTTGGTTCTAGGCCTTCATATACTTCGTACCCCTTTTTGCTTCTCATAAAGATTATCAGCCAACAACATAGTAAATGGTAAAAACAAAATTTTCAATGAAAAAGCACTCAAACAGTATTTTCTATCCTGTACCTAGTTTCCATCAAAAATTATAATTTTCAGTAAGTAAAGGGGACTTATTGAAAAGAAAAGAACAATAAAAACCATTGAACACCCAAATTCTATTTTTAATGCCGCCTTAGTGATATTTACTTCTAAGGGAAAAAAAAAATGTATTGCTTTATTCTCTATTCAACAATGCAGAAAGCATTAGAAAAGCTATAGTCAATTTTAGATAGGTATTAGAATAACTGTTTTTTCCAATGGAAAATTGTAACTTCACTACTTGTGCTCTTACAACTTTGCTAGGTATCACATTATTACAGCATAAAGGATTACATGCAAAAACTAAGCACAAGAATGTTAACAAAATGAGTTTCAGAATTACAGTTATTTTGGAATGCAAGTATTCCTCTTTGGGGATTTCTGTTACTGTTGCAAACATATGCATAACACATGTCATGGGTTTTGGTCTAGATGGAGTTAATTTTCTTCATAGCAGCTCCTGCTGTGATTGATCTGTTTGGATTTGTGAACAAAACATTGTTTGTTGGTGACACAACAAGTTATCACTAAGCAGTGCTTCCAAAGCTTCAAGATCCTTTCTGCTTCTCACCCCATCCCAGCAGGGTACAGTCTGGGGGTGCACAAGGAGTAGGGAGGGGGCACAGCCAGAACTGACAGCAGCCAGCCCAAGGGGTATCCCAGACCATACTGCTCATCAACAAAGCTGGTGGGGTCTCAGCTGCCTTGTGAGGCTAACCAACAATAAAATATAATACAAATACTTATATGTACACACACATATGTATATATTAATTGAATACTCTAGATATTTCTAAGTTCATGTTCTGTTGACATTGTAAAAATGAAGCAGCTCTGCAGAGTCAGAAAAGATGGACTAAATATGATTTGTAGAAGGCAGAGTGCACTGCACCAGAGTTGATTTTTTTAATATGCAATCAAAAAGTTGTCATCAGGCCTGACCTTTAACCCTAATATTTTATTCAGCAATAATTCATAAGCAGCTCTGACTGTGATGACAAACTTAAAGAATTAAACAGTCATGGCAGTTTACAGGCTCTTCACAGTTTATGCATTCACAATGTACTTCTCAAAAGCTTTTCATACTTTGATTTGAAACAAATACTTTGATCTAATCAGTAATTCCACAATTACAGTTAAAGTGTTCAATCCCACAGCTGAAAGTAAAGTGATCAATTCCACAGCTGATGACAGGAATGAAAGAGATTTCACATTACAGGATCAGAAGTTCACATGAAACAGGAACTGAACACCAAACCTGCTCAGCATTTATAACCATAGCCACTTCATTTTTAACAATAAATCTAAGAGTAACTCAGAAACAAAAGTTTTAGTTACATAAAAAATCATGTTATGTTCGTTCTTCTTCTGGAATCTGGAGTATGCTTAAGTAATTTTAGAGTTAAAGTATTTCAAATGATACTTGCTAAAAAGTCAACAGAAAATTTACTGTTTGTCCACAAATGGCTCAACTTTAAGAGGGAGAGAAAATTGCACTATTTTTCTTCAGGAGAGATCCAGTATCTTACTGAAAATTGTAAAGGCATTATTAGGTCAAAGATAGTGCCTAAAAATTGATTTTATTAAGCTTTTAATTCCTAGTGAGCTGAAAAATTTTGCCATGAACAGATATTTGTATAAAAATACTTCAAGGCTTAGAATGTTCTTTGATGGCTCATATTTCAAAATATTACTTCTAGTTCATTTACAACCTTTAAGAACCACAGAAGTTATTTACACAGAAAAATACTGAATAGCTAGGATTCCTTTACTTTCAAAAATAGTTTCTGTAAAATTATTAGAAGCACTAGAAAACTGTAACAGCATATAATTTTTAAGCTATATTAAAAATTAAAAAAACGCAATAGTATACAAAAACAGTGTTCAAGCTTTGCTTCCTACCCTCACCCTAAAGGATTATATTTAACAGCTAGAGAGCATCACAACCAAAACTGCCATGCAAGAATACTGCCTTGACATATAGAAAAACCAGAATTCTTTTATTCATATACAAACATCTTATTTCTGACATAAATATCTCTCACCTTCACAGTATAAAGTTTCTTCCAGCAGCGTCTCCTGGTGCTGGATGCTCAAGATGAAGGAAGAAGTTTCAGGTATGCTCAAGTGTGCCTTTCTTTATCACTTTATCAGTATTGAGTAATGGAGAAGGATAGAGACTTGTGGAGATTACAGAGATAAAACCTCTGAAAGCACTGCCTCCTGCCAAATAAAGCATTTTCTGCACTCTACAGATACAGCTCAGAACATAGAACTGAGCTCAAAAAAGGTGAGTGCTCAATGCAAATTTCAGTAAAAAGTACTGCAAGTTTTGCCTCAAGAAGCATCTTTTGATACTTCTATGAGGAAATAAAGTGTTTTCCAAACAGGAGATATATACATGTTCCCCAAGAAAACTGTATCAACTGTCAGTGCTCATGACTCTCACCTTAACTACAGGTGAAATCTTGATGCAACTTTAAACATCTTGGCCATTAAATTGACACATTTGTCCTTCATCCAGATCCACAAATAATCTTGTGGAAACTTGACATGGAAACAGTCTACACAGCACAACTGTTAATATCCTATGGATGGCTAAGCTTTTAAGTTCAGTTTAATCTTGATTTGAGTGTGATTTATAGGAAAGACTAGCCAATGAATTATCTGATTTAAATGAAAATCAGCTTACTTTTCTAAGCACTTGGGACATGCTCTAAGGATGACTTCATGCTCCAAAAACACACTATGATAAAGTCCAGACACAATGTTTTTTCTCCTGTTCTCTGGGCTGCTGGTATGATTACCATAAAGAAGACCTCCTAATCCCACTGACAAGAGAATATAAATTGTTAAGCAGTAAATCCACAAAGTCCAAAGGAAAACCCAAGTAAGCAGAAATTTATGGAAGTTAAAGGAGGTGGTAGGGGTAGTAAGGAGAAGACAGAAGGAAAACTTCTGGTTTTGAACTGGAACTATTTTAAGAGGCAGATCAATTCCTTCAAGCCAATGAATAATTACAGACACCTAGAACTTAATTTTCATTTAAATTTCATTTTGGAAGAGGCAAGTAGAATTGTATGTGCTGAATAATAAATCTATTTTTTTCTGTGTACTTTAATTAGTAATATAAATCATAATAGATTAGTAGAGCAGGATAGGTTCTGCAATGGGTTCTGCCAATTATCCAACCAGCATTAAGGTTAGATTAGGTTAGATTCAAATATATGTTACTCTAGTGGTTCTAGGCTGAACCTAAAGGAGTTCTAAAATCATGAAAACAAATGTACAAATGTATGAGGTCTGCTCATCCAACCCAGCTAGTGCTGTTGTGATATTTGTAGTGAATTTTCAACTGATTTATTCAGAAACAGAAGTGTAACAGAGTAAACAACTGCTATTGCTGCAGACCATAGGACAATGAACACACACACCCATGAACTACCAGGAGCTGAACATGCCCTGGTCTCCCAGGTGTTCCCTTTTCTGCCACCCAGTGCATGTGCTCACTTGGTGTGACACAGCTGGTACAGAGCCCCACTGAGATCATGATTCTGTCTCTTTCTGACACTGGACTCTGGCACTCCCTCAAGAGAACTTAAAAAACCTTTCGATCCCACCCAGAAATTAATTACTGACTGAAAGAATTCCCAGTTACTAATTGTGGTCTGCTGAGAATTCTGTCAATCTGGCCCCATACTTCAATTATCCCTCCTAAATCACATCCTGTGGTAAATACTCTTTGCCTGTCCGTGGTGATATTTATCTAAATCCTTCTTCTGGCTCTACCTGGTGCACAAAACATAGCTCACAGTCAAGATGTGTGCTTAACCAAAAATGTCTGGGCACTGAACCTGGGAATCTGGGTACATTAAAGACCAAAATCCCAGATATAACGAGCAGAAGGCTACTGCACAAGATGTACACCAACTGTCAGTTATCTGACTGCTGAGAAAACAAATCCCTTCTTATCTCACAGGAAAAAAAAATGTCAGTCTTGAAAAAATGTTTAGCTGCTTTGGCATGTTTTTATAATTCTCAATTAAAGCAGCCATTTACTCAGCAAACTGAAAGCATGGATGTCCAAACACACTGAGTAAATTTGACACAGGTTAACTCCAGCATGGCATGTGCTAGAACATTTCCAGCCAAAGCAATATTTACCTCTTCTCTTTTCTTTTGGACCCATTCCTTGTGTTTCTCTTCAGCTATCCTTTTTCTTCTTTCATATTCTTGATTTTGCTTCATTTTCTCAAGCTCTTTATTCATTTCCTAATCACAACAAAAGTATACATGTCAAATTTGTGGTGACCATTTACAGCAATCCTGGCAATAGAGCTGCAGTTAAAAAAATATAAGCATTAGATTTTAGTATTTTTCCTTCATTAAGATTTTGGAGAAGAAGAATGGCAGTCAACACAGAAATATGGAATAAAATCAATGAAAATATGTAATTCTGGAAATACATTTTAATTAGGCTTTGTAAGCAATTAAATATATCAAATCACTCCTCAGTTTGTTGTAATGTTTTTTTAGTCAGCAGACTCTTAATTTGCAACAGTACTTTCCCACAATATTTAAAATTTACACTGTGTACCGTTCTGCACTATGGAAGGTATCAAAATCTAAGTGAAATATTATTCACCTGTGATTTTTAGTACCAGAACTACTACAGCTTCAAAGCTTAACCCAAGGCTTAACAAAGCCAAAATTATTGCAGATTCTAGCAAATTTGGAAACAAGAGTTTTAAAGATGGCAGAAGAAATTTTTAAGTATGTTTTATGATATACAGTATATATGCAATCATTTGTGTCTCTCCAGTGAAGTTAATAAAGAAAAAACATAACTAAGGAGACAATTTGAGAGGTCTAGCCTCTCCAATAGTAGCATTACCTCAAAGTGATAATTTTCAATGAAAATTCATACCTTCAAATACAGATAGAATTATTTCCATGAAACTGATTTTAAGGTCCCTACACTACAACCAGTTTCAGAGAGAATCCTCTTTTTTTAAGACATTGGATTTCAATTTAGTAGGATGCCAACAGAAGCTTACAGAAAGCTCAAACACCACAATACAGATGTAGTTTGAAAATACAGTTATTGCTGTATTGAGGCAAAGTTACAGCAAATCACATCTCTGCTGATTTCCAAGACACCTGCACTGCAGGGATCTCAGCTACTGTAAAAGCTGATGGCACTGTCAGCACCTCAGAAGACCCAACCTAGTTCCACTCCAAATGTTTATCCACATTTTTTACATTCAGGGCAGATTTTGTACTCATGTCAGCAAAAGATCTGGGACTTCACAGTTGCTTCTCAGGATATCAGCTTAGAATACTTTTAACATGCAAATGGAGCAATAATTTTTTACATAAATATCACATATTTCATTCTCTTATGGCATCTTACAAAAATGTTGATTATATTTTTCCCCCAAATACAAGCTTTTCACAGTATCTTGCTGCAGTTTAACATCTAAAGTTTTCAAAATCTTATAAACTAAAAATATTTACCAATATGACTATTTTCTACATGGTTTTAAGACATCTGCTAGCTTACATTTACATTACCAATCCAGAATATAAATTTGAGGTCATGAAATCTCTGGTGGATGTGGATTAACGGATCAAAGAATATTCCTCAAGTTTAACAAAGTACTTTGGTTGTACTGCTGACCTGTAAAATTCTGTTCCTGAACCTTCCAGTGGTATTATAAACAACATGAGGTAGCCCATATAAGACAGCTGTATGCTATATTCACTTTACAGATAATCACAGAAAGGCCAGGAAAACATTCAAGGTCAAATAGTTAATCAGTAACTAAAGTGAGAAATTATCTAATTTTGATATGATTGTTCTAATACTACCCAGTACTTCCCATCTGATTTTCAACAACAGTATAATTTAACCAACTACAAATACAAACAGAGTAATCAAGAAAAGATAGAGTGCTCCCACTTAATTGTGTCCCAGCCCTGGTTCTCAAGAACTGTTCATCTGCAAGGGGACAAAAGACAGAATGAGGGGAAAAGAATGCTGTAAGTAGGGATCCCTATCCCACCAAACAGTTGTAAAATTACATGCTAAGTGAGTAACAACACTGTGCCTCAAAACTAACCAAGCAGCTTGGCATACTTACAATCAGCACACATCTCATTTACTTCTACAACCTACATGCAGGCATACATACCCATGATGAAAATCAAGGTAGCAATTATATAAATGTTTTAATCTAACACTGAACATTACCTGACAGTTGGATAAACAAAATATTATACAGCACCAGTTCAATGAAGCATAATATTTAGGAAAAGAAAATGCACATAACATGGACACAAACACTATGGAGACCTAAGATACTAAAAAAAAACCAAAACAACTACTCATGTTTCTACAACCAAGGAAAAGAAAATCCTGTGTCTGCTGCCTTCTATTAGACTTGGAATCCAAAAAACTGGATGCAATCACCTCTGCAGCTCTAGCTTGTAAGCGGGCACGCAGCTCCTTCTCTTTGCCAATGAACCATTCTTCCCAGGGTGAAAGGTTATCGTTCAGAGGTGACACTTTTCTCCCCCCTGCTATTTCAGAGTGCTCAGCCCTCCTGAATTATAAACGAGAAACATAAGAGAATATTATCTATAATGTATTTGATTGAAAAGTTAAACAGTGTTACTGTCTAAAGAATGCTGTAAGTTTTTATGGCATAATGTGACAAGAGTGACATCGTTTTTCTACTTGCTTAGTAATCTCCCTAATGGATAAATGGCATTTATAATGCACCTCTGACCATCCCCCTGATGGTCTACATTTTACTTACTAAATTCTAGCTTGTTAATGATTCTAAACTGTGGAACAGATTTAGACATTACCTTTCAGGAACTAAGCAGAAAGAATACCCACATCATAATGTCACTTTCCTTCTCACACAGGGAAGCCAAGGAAAAACACAGATTAAACATTAACATCCTATCCTTGGTCACAAGAAGCTCCATGTTATCAACTGGTCTTTAGCAAAAGCAAAGCAGAAGTGACAATGTTGTCTTTTCTTTAAGTCTTATAGAAATGGATTCACGGTATCAAGCAACCTCAGCATTAAGAGTCCATTCATTATGAATCCATCCATTCAATCCAGTAAGTTTTCCACCTTAAAACACTTCCACAGGAAATACGCTTAAGAAATACAGCCAGCATACAATACTTGATGGTATTATACAAGGTTCTACTAGATATTTAATAGGCTGTATTATGTAAGTCACTCAGCTTCTTTACTCATGAATAATGCAGCAATTCCGGCCCCAGGTCAGAAATATCTTTTATAATATTATATATGTGTACTGTTTCATAAATAACACAGTGTATTAGGGTCTGAGTCAGCAAAACTTGAAAACATGCCAAGAGTTTTCTTTAAAAGATTTCTTCTATCTGCCACAGAATATTTTCTTGAGAACAAAGCAATGAAACTAGACTTCACTTTACTATTTCATATGGATGTACAGGCTCTGGAAATACCTATCTACATACCTACTTCACTACAGTGAGGAATTCTGTTTGCTGAATCTAAGCTACAGAAGCATCCAACAAGCATATTATGCCAATGTCCAGAAATCAATTTTTTAAATGTATGACATCTGGATTTTATCAATATAAAAGTACAACATATTCACAAGATGCAGCAGTACTCCAATACCCAATTGCACAACATTCATCTTCAGAATACATCTCTGTGGTAGAAAGTGATTTAAAGCATCTGGGGACAACATCAGTGTGACCTGTCCCTGTTGTTTACCTGTATGTGTCTGTGCTAACAGGACTGTTTGCTGCTCCAGTCAGGGGAACTGATTTACACCAAATCCTACCTGGAACAGGTTTATTTCCCAGACAAACACACTTTTACAGCGTGAAATGCAGAACAACAGAACTAACAGGGACACCCTAACTCACAGACAATGCAAGGACAGAAGCAGCACAGCCCAAACACTCACAAGCCCAGCACAGCCCAACACATTCTGCTCCACTCAAGGGCTTTTATGTTACAGCATTAATGAAGACCAAAAATTTAACAGAGACAGCTTTTAAACACATACATATAAAAAGAGATGCCACTTAAGAATGCCTAATAACACATTTTGTAAGAAAATTAGTCTCTGAAAGTTTATTAAAGGATAAAAGTATTGTACATTCACATTCAGGAAAAAAACCCATAACTTTGTACAGACTTGACATTTTGGCCATGGATACTTCCTCAATACATTCTTTTGATTAATGTGATTTGCATTATGGCACCTAGTGGAACACAACTGACAAATTAAACCAACCTTAGGAAAAAATACTAGGAGAAGGAAAAAATTAAGAAAAATAATATTTATTATGTCTTCTGTCAGTACTCATGAAATCCAAGCTGTCAACTTCTCAAAGAAGTTATTGGCAATAATAGATTAATAACTTACTGTAGACAAGTAGGAAATAACAGAAAATGAAGCTCAGTATTAAGACCTGCTAGGAAGCTCCCTGATTGCACCAGAACTCAGTCTTTCTTAGTGTGCATCACAAATAATTACAATAATAGACTTCTTAAAATACCCCATTCTCAAGTGCACATTTATTTCTAAGCAAGTATCTTAAATCAAACTAGATATATTTGGCATTAGACCTACGTCTGATTAATAGAAAACAGTGATTATCATTTGCCATATATTCACTAAGGTCACACCATCAAACATAACACTTGATCCACAGCCAAAGTATGAAAATGCCTAACACCATTAACAAGGCCTTGTTTTTATCCTTTCTCTTTTGCAAATATTGCATTTCCCACATTGAGTACCTGCCTCCAGCTGATTGTTGTGTAGTTTTAAGAGTACAGCAACAACAATAAAAAGATTCAGAGTGCATGCATCCATGGGGGGCTACACAAGAAGGGGTTTTCATTATACTTCAGAGATCTTGGCAGCTATGCACAGAAGCTGCTACATGAACACTTGCTAGGCACATAGTACAACACAGCAGCAGCGTTACTCAGAAGCAGTCTCTGCATTAGCAAAACACATATTTTGCCCACAGTTTAATAAGACTGCCAACTCAGGCCCTGAAAGAGGTTGCCTTCAGCTGCATCTTACTGCTGCCAGAGAATACTGCAGCAACAAGCACAAGAGTTGGGAGCTGTTTCAAACAGACTCTGAAGCTGCAAAGACATGCTGGAGCTTGAACAAACTACTGGAAGTAGTATACGGAGAGGTAACAGGAAAACTGAAAGGGACCATAAACTGGCTGATCTCTTCACTCTGAAGCTTCTGACTACATTTGAATACTCTTTCCCTGGGCTTTTAGCACCTTTTTTAAGAAATACTTTTAAGTAAATTTCAGTGTGGTCCATACTCCTTCACGGCTCTCCACGGAAATTTGAGAACCCTGCTGGAAACCTGCACAGCCGTGAAGCTCTGCTGTCCTTCCTCGACTCCACCAGCACTTTTATCTCAGTTCAGCCTTGCTAGTTACATTCACGACCAGTTAATGCACAAGTCTGTCTATCATGATGTTGTATTCCAAAATAGGACAGGCTCTCCCTGCTCTTAGCCCTTCTGTTTTAATGGGGAGAACAAGAATTACTTATTGTCTGTCAAGACAGCGAGATCTCAAGTAAAAAGAATGCATATTATGTTCGCATATAATTAAAATGGAGTAAGATTAAGAGCCAGTGGAGCAGGAGGTGTGCAGTGCATACATACAAAACTGACTCTGGATGTAGCTATATACACAACGCAGAACCACACTTTAGTCTGCAAGCATTTTAAATTAAGGCAGGAAAGACTGCAGCTTTTTCTCAGGCTCAGGTCAACCGCTTATAGACAATTTATGAGCGCATAAAAACATTCAGGCATCCACTGAGAAGACTTTCCAAAACACAAAAAAAGAAAAAAAAAGGGAAAAAAAGGAACAAAGGGCTCTTAAAGCGCTTATCTATGCAAACAAGCCTATACTTCTGTAAAATAATCTTCTGTCGCCAAGGTCTCCGGCGGAGGGAAGCGAGCGCAGGGCCCCGGCTGGCCAAGGAAGGCCCGCCCCGAGCGCCGCCTGAGGCCGGCCCTGGCCGCACGGGTTACCTATGGCCTGGCGGGCTCCGAGCGGCCGCCGCCTGCTCCTCCTCCTCCTCCTCCTCAGAGCGCGGGGAGCTGGAGCGGGACACGAGGGACAGCAGCGAGCCGGCGGAGGGGCCGGGGGCAGGCTCACCCTCAGCGGGCGGCAGGCTGGCGGCGGCGCTCATGGCGGGGCCCGATCGCCACTCGGTTACCGCCAGGGCCGGCCCCGCGCCCGGCCCCGCCTCGTCCCGCCCGCTGGGGCCCGCTGGGGGCCGAGGGGCAGGCGCTGCCGGGAGGGGACACCGGGAACAGAAACCCGGGAGCCGAGCGCTCCCAGCACACGAGCTCTGGCCGAGACACCCTGGCCCAGAAGCAGCAGCAGGCCCGGGACTGGCTGCCGGGCCCACGGCATCTCCAGGGCCATCCCTGACACCCGTATGCTGACCTGCAGGAACTCTTCGCAGTTCTTTCTTCTTTAGCGTTTTTGCACCAGTCCAATAAACAGGAACCAGTAACCTCATCTGCAGGTGACAACCCTAACGCATCAGAAGGCGGCATCTTAACATTTTCGAACAGCCAAGTCAAAATTCGTAATCCATACTTGCCTCAAATTGCAAAATCACATTTCTGTCCTGACAATTACTATCTTGTTTCAGATTCACAGTTCTAAAGTCTAAAGGTTCATACACCTCTGTTAGAAAAACAGTGTCTTTTGTCTTTTCTATCAGTTAATTCTCCACTAAGTCTACAACTATCTTTAAAAAGGTCAGATTATGTATCTCTCTATATATATTCCTATCCTTGTTTGCCACTACATTCCTTGTCAGCCTTCTATGTGGGTTCCAAATCCCAGGAACACAGTCCCCCTTCATTGCTTATCCTGGGCCAACCTGACACCCCCCCTTTTAGCCAAACCTTAAACAGGATCAGCAACAAACATTTCAATTACCAAAGCTTTTCATCACCTTCAAATTGCATCAACCAAGGAGACAACTGCTCATCAGCAGTCGGTAAATTTTTATAAAACTTTTGAGTAATTTTGCTGTGGTTGACTAAGCAGAAGCATTACTGATATTAACATGAGATACAGAAGTTTGAAAATTATTGTAAATTTGGCTGCTATATTAATTGTTCTAGCGAAGCTTCTTCAGGTGAGTTTGACAAGAAATATATTTTTAATTGGATAGGAAGTTGAAAAATAAGAAACAGTATTAAAAATGTTTTGTCTTTATCAGGAAAGTCAATTGTGACATCTGACGCAATTGACTCGCCATAAAAATTGAATTTTGATAGCTGAATGATACAAAAACATGGTCAAATTTATACTACCATTATGTGCACCTAGACACCACCAAAAATGAGGGCTGTGAGGCAGCAGACATCTCAATGCCATCATTAACAGTCCTAAAAGATGCCTAAAATGATCATATTTGAAAATTCTAGGATGGGATACTTGGTGCTTGGGCTGCAGACTGACAGGCACCCAAATCTGTAATTTCTCTGACAAACAGGCTGCATTTCTCCTGTCTCTCATGAGCATGTACTTCCTTCCTCCCTTTAGCTCACTGGACCCTTCACTGACCCACAAAACCTCACTAAAGTGGTAGAAAAATATTTGGCCAAACAACTTGTGGTCTGAGCAAGCTAAATCCCAGGGATGGATCAGACAACTGCTGAGGCAAGCGACAGGAATACACAGCCACCAACTAAAAGGGAGAGGCAGAGGTGAGGTGTAAGGGGCTTGGGATTCCCCCCTTTCAGTGGTGGAGTTTCTGCATTTGGCTTACCATTTCACAAGGAACTGCAGTTTTGACAGGTTGGAGAAAAAACATTATGGTTCCTGTAAGAAAAAAAACTAATGTTATTGCATCACTGATCACCAGATATATATATATAAAATCATATAGAACTGTTTTCCAGCAAGCTGAAAAATACAAAAAAAGGCCTGAATACGTCTCTGATCTAAGCACCCCCAGAATATTGAATACATCACTGTGCACCAAATTGATGCTCATGATGCTTAAATAGCTCCATCCAGTTGTGGTAGATTGTTGAGCTGATTATCATAAAATAAAGAATCAAGTATGATTAGCCACAGTATATCTAACAAACACATTAGACCTGTTGAAATAAGTTGATGATTCAAGTATTGGAGACATCAGAAAATCACTAGAATTTAAATTTAATGCCAAGTAAGGTTACAAGAAGAAAATTTGGAATTGGTCTGAATTCTTAGGATACAAGTTACATAATCCCATGCCTCAGCTTTGTTCAACACAAACCACCTATGGTTTTACAGGGATTTTTGTGTATGTGCTGCATTCAGCTAAGAAATAAAGGCAGCACAAAAGCTGTTCACTCTGTGGCTACCCAAGCACAGTGAGCAAAGCTCCATGTCATGGCGAGCAGGAAAACCTGTATTTTAACAGGCTGCAAACCAAGGTAATTTCAAAACATCTCAGGAAGGCTTGAAAACCTTCCCTGACCTTAAAGCCCATCTCATAGTGAAGACTGGCAACAATCATCAATGAACAGAAAATAAGAAAAGCCCTATGGTGGTAATTCCTCAGTAAATTGAGGAATTCTGGAACTCTTTGCACTGGGCATCTCTCACTTCTAATGGAGGCCTACATCACCTGGAATGGCCAGAAACTGTGAAATGGATGTCTCAAGGTAAGGTAGCAGCAATTTTGACAAACACAAACATTTGAGCTTGTCTGTTCCTTCGTATCCTATCATACAGAATATGAGAATTTCGGAGGATGCAGGAGCAGATGTTGGGCAAATAACTTAACAAATCTTACCATTGGGACAAGTTAGTAGAGCTTATGTATCAAGATTGCCCATAGAGAGAGTGATAAAAGCCAGTTCACCCTTTGGGAAATTAAAGCATTGTTGCTGGAATGGCAGAAGCATTCCAACTTTGAAGAGATGTGAAAACATAAACTAATATTGTTACCATCCCTCTTACCATTCTGCCCAACTTGTCAAGCCAGTTCCACAGCCACTGTGCCCTAGTTAACAGAAAAGGTATGAGCCCAAACAATGTACTTTTGTAAAAAAGCACTGAAACAACAGTCCAGCAGCTTCAGGTAGACAACTTTTATGGCTACAGAAGGACTGACAAGATAAATGGCATATTGCAAAGATGGCAAAATCTTAATTCTGTGAACTGAATGCCAGAAGCAGCTGCCCTGGCAACAATTACATGCCAACACTGCTAAAACCCATAGGCAAAATCAAACTGCCACAATGAAGCACAGAAGTTGCCACAAACAACAGAATGCAGTGAATAAATACATACACACACCCCTATGGCTGTTAAAAATCATCCCAATTTCTCACTAAAGAAACTACAAAAGTTACATTCTGTCTTTCAGTGCTAGCTCACTGTCACAGACTAGAGAATAAGCACTTAGAGCTATCAAGCAATAGAGGGTAAAATTCAGAGTAAAACCAGCATGATGCGTTCACAGATTATACTGTCTGGATGGTCATGCCAATCAACGTGTCTGAACAACCAACTGCTCATGACTAATTTCTCAGAAGTATTCCCTAATAGCCACCCACAGTATTTAAAAAAACATTTTACACGTAAAATATCAAGAAAGCAATTCCTTAGGTAACAGACATAGGAAAGATTTATATTCTAGACACATATCAACTACTCTGAATCACCAAGCACCTTGATTTGCCAGCTCTGGTTTATGAAATCGTTCAGCTTTAGAAATTCAACTGTAATCTGATGAACTCAGTCTCTGAAAACACAAGAGCCAGCAGAAGTTCAACTTGATGAATACTAGCCAGATTTAATGAAAACAATGAGATCAGACTGCGTGCAGATATCATGTCTAATTACCCACTAGACATTAAGAAACACAAAAGTATAAAAATAATCACATGCAAAAAAACTTACTAAATTTAGGGAGAAACAGAAGCTTAGACACCAAGCTTTAAGCTTGAAGAAAGGACTATTTTACTTGCAACCTTGAAAAAAGTAGAAATTTTGAACCAAACAGAGTTGAATTCAAGTTTTCTTAAGTCTTCTTAAAGTCTTCAGCTTTTCCAGCATAAGGAAAAATAATAGTGTGGCAGGCATGGGAGCAAGGGAGAAAGCTTGGCTCACACTCCATGTCAGAGCTCAAGGAACACTGCCTATACTTGCCTACTGGCTATTTTTGTGTCTGAATGTGTAGTTCTGCTTGATTAGAGGCTGTGAAACCTGAGAGGTCCTGGATTGCTTCACTTTCCCTCCTGGTATGATGTATTCTCATCCTTGCAGTATACTGTACACACTGCTAGTCCCAGCCCAGATTCTGCTGACTGCAGATGTGGAACCATCTGCTTTAAAGGGATAGTGCCTCAAGAGAATTTTGTCTGGGGAAATGGTCAAGAACTCTATGTAACACATTTAGTTTAAAATCGCATTTTGTGAATCACTAGCAGGATTCCCACTCAACCCAGCTGTTTGATGTTAGTTGGAGATCACAGCCCTCCTGCTTTTGAACAGCCTTCACTTCTTTAGCTAGTTTATAGTTTTGCATAAATTCTCTCTTTTAAAGCATCACTTAGTAAGAGATTTACTTGTTCATTTCTGGGCTGTAATTTTCAGAACACAGGTTGTGCTTTTGTTACCGGAAACCAGTGAGACACTTCATATTTTGTTACCCTCAAATCAAAATGAGTTCCCTATAGCAAACACCACAGTGACCACTAACTGGTATTTCTTACGTAAACCCTAAACAATGTTACTTTATATTGGCGTAGTGCCATATGTGCAACATGCGAAATATGTCCATTCACCTTTCAAGTTCTTACAGTATAAAATGGTACAGAAAACAGCAATGTGACAATATTATCCCATTTCAGATTTCATTTCCTTATTGATTGAATCAATTTCAACTGAAGTCTAAGTTAAATCAAACTCAGTCCCGTATGTGAAAGGTAATAGTGAAAAAAATCTCCTGCTTAAAAAAATAAACTTATGCCAACAGTAAAAGAGCAAAAGTATTTATGTAATTAAAAATTACTGAGAGTACATATAAAACAAACTGTGCATTGTGCTTTTAATTAAAAATATTACCCTGTAGATCAAAATGGAAGGCTTAAAAATAGTAGTAAAAGTGACCAGAATTACTGAAGTATCTTTGAAATTTCCGAGTAAATGCATAAATAAACAGGAAATTCTATGGGAAGAAATGAAAAAAAGGAAAAAGGCATCTAGATCAAAAAGTTGCAAAGCAGACGAATTATTTTCACAAGAGAATGAAAAAGCTCAATTTCAAATGAAGAGCTCTCACCAGCATATTGTCACAGAGCAGGCTAACAGCCATCTGTAGAAGTTACTCCTAATGGGTGAATGATAGGGAATATCTTTGGCAATTTTATTTGTGACCATCTCCCTGCAAAAAGGGGCTTGCTCCCAACAACAGAAGGAAGAAAAACAACAAAATTGCCTTGCCCTATGTTTTTTATTTGAAGTCAACAGCAATGCCTTTTTGACTGCTAAACCCAGCACTGGAGCTCAGTGTGACAGTTGTGGAGGGGTCTAGAGGCAAGATATGTGACACTGCAACTGCAAGAACAGTTTCAGCCAGCTTTAGACTCTAGAAAATTGGAGGATTTTTTTTCTGTGGGCACCCCAGAAGGGTGTAACCTGTGGTTTCACTTATTTCAGTCTCAAAACTGACATTAGGAAGCTGAAGAGGCTGCTGAGGTGACAGTTCAGAAAGCCACTGGTATACAGGTAACAAAATTCCTACGTGTTGCTAACATAAAAGAGCTTTAAGGCAAGCTTGTCCCCATCTATTTGATGTTGCTTTTGGAGCAGCAGTAAATTCTCAGTGGGTGAGAACACCTGAACTCTCCGTTGTGCTCTGGCCTGAGATCAGCTTGACCAGCAAAGACACAATGAAAGTTGGCATTAAGTACCTGGCAGCTGGATTTGTGTGGATTCTCCTTATGTGATGGTCCGTGGGTGCCATGCACGTGTTCATGTTGAGAGAGGCAGCTTTTGCAGCACCCTTTCTGTGGCTGGTTTCAGTAGCTGCTGCCCACATTCTTTCCCCTCTGCCAGCGAGTGCTGGAAGACACTGGGCTGACTGCCTGAAAGAGTTAATTGCCAGAATAACTGAACTCCAACAACATACTGAGATACAGTGAAACACTAGAGCTTCAATGGATCACATCTGACCTTTTTAAACAGCATGGCAGCCAAGACTCCCTTGTAAAACAGAAATAAATCCATATGCGAGAATGCTGAAAATATAACAGGCTTTCTGGAAGCTTTATGTTTGGATTTCCCCCCCTACTGATTATAAATGGCAGCAGACATTTACAGTCCTTTTTGAGAACCATTCTTATTACCTTTGACAGGTTGGCCAACAGCAGGAATGTGGGAAAAGCTGTGACTTATAGAATGATGGCTTAAAAAACCCCCACATTTTTCAACATAAAAAAGTATCAAAATGAAAATTATAATCTGTATGATTATTCAAAACATACTAAAAACATTTCCACTCAAACATAATACATAACAACCTTTAATCAAGAGATTGCTTCACACAAGGGTTAACACTTCAATTACTGTTTTTAACCTTTTGCATGCCAAGTCAGCATTATTCTGAAATCATGAATCTACTTGTAAACTGGCAACTTTCTTGTTTTTCTGGTAGTTCTTTCCTGAAAGTTTCCCTACATGTAGCCAAGAGAGGAGACATAATTTATGCTCAGTAATTCTACATGTGCACCGTTTTCAGCTTTAACTTTTGAAAAACAGAGATAAATAACCATAGGCATTCATGTACCCTTTATTTGCTTTCAGTGTAACATTCCATGCTAGTTGCAGATGTAATATTCATTGAATGTAAATATAAGAATTAACAACTCTTGGATGGTTTTCTTCCCCTTTTACACTTGAATACTTTGACTTACAAAATACAGTAAGTACTCCTCCCATACTTTGTACAAACTACATGATTTTGATATACAAGGATGCTGTTTTTATTATAGTGACAATATACAACCATGTCTATTTACAATGACAAAAGTACATAAACCACATTTTAAACATTCTGCTACTGGCAGCCACTATTGTTTAGGAGGTAGCTTTAATTAACAAAATGAACTGAAGCCACATTTCCCATCATGGGTTCTATCAAATAACTTACAATACAAAGATAAAAATTCATTGTATGAACAGTATATACAGTTTAATTCTCAAAACAGCAATCTAGGTTTAGATCTTAACAAGAATTTCTCCAGAGTAACTGGGATGGCAGTGAATTTACTCTTGATCAAGTGTATTGTCCAAAAAACCTTACATAATTACTTAATCATGCATTATTAACTTTGTATTGATCATATTTCAAATTAAATATAAAAAATTGATCACTGGTTGTACTTAAATCATTTGGGTCTCAGAACTTTATTTAATGCTTTAAAAAGATTGCACTGATTTCTGTGAAAACCAGTGACTTTGCACAGTGTGCTTCACTGTCAGTAAAGTAATGGGGAAAATGCTTTCCTTTTTCCTGCCAAATTGCCTTGCACTTCCCCTCCATTTCCTAAAAGCTCAGTCTATCCATAGGTATTATTGGAGTGCTGCAGGGTATTAGCCAGAGCTATTGCAAAGACATGATCTGTGTACAGTGACAGCTCTTCCAACACCCCAATCCATCCACACTCCTTCCAATGCATAATACTGAAGAAACTTGCTGAGGTTCACCTAAGTAATGTGTCATCACTGGAAAAATGTGTTTAACCCTATTATTCCTGACAGCTGTTAATATTCTTATTCCAATAAATCTACAGAATATTGTAGATTACAAGCACTTTACTGCAACGAACTTTTTTTTTTAACTGAACACTACCTAAAATATAAAACACAGTATTCTGATATTGCTGTCACAGTTACATATGGGAGAATTAATCCCTTTTTTGGCCCTGCAATAAAATGCATCCTGAGATTCCATGCTGAATATACTATACAAAGCTAGCAATAAATTTTTTTGCTTAATTATAGAAAAGTCAAATTTAAAAATAATTTCTATTATATTAAACAGCTGTCCTTTATATTGTGCTTTCGCAGGGGGGGAAAAAATCAACAGAACTTACCTCACCACCAGAAGAAGCAAAGTACCACTGCAATATGATGTAGAAACACACTATTAGCATGTAAAAACTGTATAAAAGAAACCTCTGTTGTGTGAAAAGAGTAAAAATACTGGGTAACAATTTTGGTTTACCAATTATTTACAGTCAGGGCAATTGATTTATTTAATTTTTTTAAAAAGGTATGGCTCAAAACGTTACTGCCCCCTTCCCTTCTTTACAAACGACACTAAACAATAATTACAAAAGTGCTTCCCTGCTTGAAAGGTCAAAACAGGCAACAGTCTGAGAAACGTGATACCTCTTTATTGGAACAGCTGATGGCAGAAAGCCTTTTCAGTCTTTAATTCTCGGTATGTTATAGGCGTAACGAACCAAAGGGAACCCCCTGCTTTGGTAGAAGCACGCGCGGCCACAGGCCTGCACTTGGTCCGAGCTGTCTGACACGAAGGAGTCGTCCTCGTCGGCGTAGTCAGAGTGGGCTGACTGCGTGCCACAGTCTGACCAGCAGCCATCTGGCCTTTGGCAAGGCACCACCGCCAGCGCGGGGCAGCTGTGGGATTTGATTAAATGTTTACAGGGCACGGGCTTGGACAGGAGGAGCGATTCGCAGCACTCGCACACGGCAACGTTACCCTGCAAGTGGGTGTAAATGCTGCAGTCGTAGTAAAAATCCTGCGCCACGCAGCCCCCTTGAGCACTGACAGCAATCGCTACTGCTCCCTTCTTCCTGGTCAGATGGCGCCTGAGCAACTTCCAGTCTTCCTTGAACTTTGGGTTGAAGAACACGTACAGGACTGGATTCAGGCAAGCGGGCAACGGGAAAAATATCAAAGTAACAGACTTCATGATTTCAGGGCTGATAGAAATTGCAGTGATCAATGGTGCAAATGAGAAAAATGCAACAGGACAGAAAAAGATGCAGTTCGTGAAGATAAGCCAAGCGACATGCTTAATCGTGCTGGACTGCGAGTTTTCCGAGAGATCCTCTTTTTCCAAGTTGCAATAGAGTTTAGTGTAGATAACAGCCATCAGCAAAAACGCTAATGAATTCAGTAGCACTAAAGTTACTGTGAAACCTAACAAAGGTGTTTCTCCAGTGGGGAAGGGCAAGCAAAGGGGTGATGCCGAGTACTCTGCTTTATAAAAAAGTGGTAAGCACCCCGCTACCAGAGCACAAAGGAAAGCAAAAAATGCTGCAATTTGAAATTGTTTTTGGTGATTGCTTTTCCCCTTTTTAATGAACTCCTTCGCAGAGAAGCTCCGTTCAACAGCTGCCAACATCAGGAAAAAAATGGAACTTTCTGATGAAAAAACTGCAAGAAACCCAGCAATTCTGCAGCCACTGCCAGTCTCCCACCAGATACCAAATTCAGCAAATCTTCCCCAAGATACAGCATCCAAGAAAGTTAAAATACCAGTATAAACTCCCATAAATAAGTTAGAGACAGAAATCAGGCTTATGAACAGTTTGGAAGATGGCAATGTAGTACAGGATGCAAATATTGTTAACATGACAAGCAGGTTGAAGAACAAAGCAACCAAAAAAATAAACCAGACAGTAAGGCGAATCATCCAGCTGCCCAATAAATATTCACAAGGCTTAAAAGCACCTAGAAGAAAACAAAAAACAAACAGAAGGACAACCAATTTAGGAAAAAACTCTGTCTTAATAAGCAAGATTTTGAAAAGGTCTTAAAAGTGTACTCCTCATTAATTCGTGAATAGAATACACAGCTGAACTGCTAAATAGGTCAGCTGAAAGCAAACTATTCTGCTGAAGTTATTTACTAATTAATTATGCCTGAAATAATAATTACTGCAGTGAATGGTCACTTGAGAACATTCTGTATAAACAAGCTAGCTAAACAAACTTAATTACCTTTTAGCTATTCAAATTAGCTTTTATTAGTGCCACCGAAATACTTCTACATTTTATGTAGATTTCATACTTCATAAAAAAGGTTAGTTAAAAATAGAAAAGTGAATGTTCACAATCCCCTCATAAAGGAAAAGAATTTTTTAGAGGGAACATGTTCTCTCAAAAAATTATTCACAAACACGCCTACTGGAGTAGCCTTTGGTCACAAGGAAATATCTGTAGAACAGCAGACAAATTCAATTTAATCAGCTTTAAGAGAGACAGGAATTTACTGTCCCTTAACCTCGCCACTGAAAGGCACTGTGACCTTGAAAAGTCATGAAAGAAAATTACTTTTTTCTTCTTCTTTTGCCACTTAAAACAGCTTTAAAAAAAAAAAAGTCCATCAAACAAAATAACAAGATAAGGAAAAAAGGTCACTACTATTGCTTACCCTTTTAATCCCCCTAACTGTTATTTATTCCATAGGGAAATCCTACTGATTTTAAGCAATAATTAGAAGAATTTAACCTCTCCTATATCCCCACTAACACTGCTAATTGTCCTAAGCACAATAGCTCAGCATCCCTTCCTGCAGTCGAGGACCACTCAGGGGACTGCAGAAAAATGCCAAACTGCAAAGGCTGGAGCTTCTGAGCTGGACTCAGCCTGTGACCTTGTCTCTGTGCAGCACATACCTTTCCTTTAGGCAGGGGAAAGGTAAGGACAACCCATCCCTGACGTGGGCAGGAACAGAACTTCCAAGAATGATTAAATGTCAGTGCAAAAATCTCCCAAGGCCTAAAGCAACTTCCAGAAATTAATGAACTGACAAGCAAGAAAAAAAAATTCACAAAAACATTTTGTTTGTTTAAACGATTAAGCTTCGTTTCTAGGCACAAAATAATGAAGCCCACTGGATTATTAGAAAATCAGGAGTAAAACCCCTTTATAGCAGGTATTCCCAAGTAAAACATCAATGGCAGAATAATTAACTTCACAATACATTCATTTGACACAACATGCTAAACTGATCTACTTAAAAATAAAAACAAATTCCTACTTATGAAATTTTAAAATGTCAATTCTGGGCTTCCAAAATCGACTTGAAGACATTTTACTAGTAGCTGTACTTTAGACAAATCAAAGACACCACCCTTTCCTGTCTTTTTCCCAAATTCTAGCTAATCTTTTGAGTTAAAAGTTACCCTCCTCTCACACTGATATTACCAGCCCATGCTGGGGGGGAGGAAAAATTCAGGCTGCAAGGATTTTTCAGTGAACTTGAGTTACTTGAGCACTGCTGTTCAGCAATCCATTCTTTAGGCAAAGTGAAAAGTGGATTGACAGGCTGAGCAGTGATTCAGAACTTACATGGTAGGTGGAGTATCTTATGACCAGACAGCAGCATGAAATAGAAACTTGTTAGTACGAGAGGGACTGGTGAAAAACAAGACAAATTGTGAACTTGTAGAACAAGCTCTTTTAGACCTAGGATAGCATTTCAGGCATGGGCAAAAAGAAAGAACTAAAGACTTAAAAAATTTAACCCATTAACACGCCATCTCAATTCTCATTCTGTAAACAGGAGATCAAAAGCAAGTAAGCACCTTTAACAAATTAACTTTCAGATTATGTACAATTACATTAATATATTTGACTTTCTGACTACAGGTTTTTTTGGCTGAGATCAAGAAATCCTTATGCTATTCTGGATATTAAAGCCAGAGCTAGTTTAGAAGATAAACAGATTTTCATAACATAAAATAATAGTTAGGAGAAAAGAAAGAAGTAAGATTTGGAAAACTCCTGCTCATCCAGAAGTAACTTCATTGAAGGTATACTGCATCTGCATGTTCCTGTTAATGCAGACAAAACAGTACAAGATGTATGGAAGGAATCCTCTGGAGATGCTGTGGCAAAAAAAAAGCAAGAGGCACCACAGCAAGTCCTTTAGAAGCCAAGTGGAATGGTGCACAGAAATTTTCAGTTTGAGTGAGAGAAACAGAAGGGCAGAAACAGGGCCTAGAATGAAAATATTCATTGCAAGATAAAAGACTTTCAATTCTCCTGGACTGTCCGAGCCTCAACTGGGGTAAATCTGGTATGCCACTAAGGCTATTCACTGCACAAGTGTCTTTAGCAGTTTAAGATGCTACTGCCTACTCCAGCTACTTGTAACAGCTCTCTGCTCAAAGTTAATGTGGCTGTAGCAGGGCTGGGGAACAGATCACGAGTGCTCCTTATCCTCTCCTGGAGAAACATCAAGCTTCATTAAAACCACCAATTATAGACAGCAGTTTGAGTTAAGCTTTTAAAGCACAGACTGAACTCTCACTGAAACAGATGAGCATTCACACAGTCTGCTCTACAGACAGCTCCTTGGCAAAAATAAGCCAGAATTAGGAGGCAGCGCATTAGCAGACTCCAAACATGAGCATTACAGTCTTGATTGTTCTGCTTATGGAGAGAAATTTCAGTATTTTTCCTAGCATAGTTCTCCAATAAAGGACTGTGTGTCTAAAGCTGAGTCAAATCTCTGTGATTGCTCACCTAAAAGAACACTGACATCAAATAAAGTTTTACTGAAAGCATTGGAGAGTTTAATCTCCTGTGTACAGAATGTACCAGGAATGAAAGCTGTAATTCTGCACTCAACTCTTTGCATAACACCATGCCTGAAGTTCAGTGTAGCTAAAGCACATAATGAGATTTACCTGTTGCTGGTGTACAGTGAATAACAGTCTGTCCCAACTCCTCATTTTTCACATTTCTTAGAATATCTGCATTAGCTGTAAAAGTGAAAACCATGTTAGCTGTATGAAGAAAAATAAGTGAAATGGCAGTGAGGCTGCCTAGGATGAAGCAGTTCATCAACACCTGAGCCTTTTGACAAGTTCTGGTTTGCCACATAAGGTCAGATGCTCATTGCAGAAATTGCTGCTCACAAGGCTTTGTAACAAAGCAACATCTTTGATCACTGGGGAAAGACCTGTGGACCCTGAAGCAGACAGTGGAAGGTCAAGTCCTATCTGAATAGAAAGGCTGAAACACTGAGAAAAATAAAAACATGACAGAAGCAATACTTGCAGTTTGAATTTTTTTGATTACCATTTTTTTTTTCACACAGGCAAATCTTCCAGTGTCCAGCATATCTTCCACATGTTTAGAAGGACCATTGATGATTTGTAAGCAATTGCTAAGCACTTCCAGAGACTGTTTTTGTACCCTAAAGACTTACATTTTTCATATTCCCTTATTCAAAGGGAACATACACTGTTATTCCAGTCTGGTACAAAATAATACTGCTGGTTAAGTACAATGAAACATTTACCCTTCTCATGATCCATCAAGGCACCTTGATCTTGGTGACTGGAATCTTCAGCATTAGAGTTTAGATAAGAATCACAACCCCAAAATGCACAGCACTGATAAGCATATGGTACAGAGAGTGACCTGAAATACAGGCAGAACAAGGAAGACTATTAAACTCTGTAACCAAAGTTAAGATTACCACCTATTAAAAATATTTAAGTAACACACTTCAGTGCTAAACTCAAATCTCCTTCTCCTCTCAGTGGTTGATAAAAACTATTTCAAATTGGATCAGGTATGACCATTACTAATGAATTCCTGCACTGAGATAAAGGACAGGTGATGTATAAGAGTCATAAATATAAAGATGATTTTATGATATTTAGCTCTATACTATTCTTTCTACTCCACATACAAACCAAATTCTGATCAGAGTCAGTCTGTGGCATTGCCGTAGAAATTAAAATGAAAACTAATTAAGTGAGCTAATTAAAGAGTTTCTTACTGTTTTGTAAGAAAGTTAATTCCCAGATGATGACAACCTTGCATTGCATCCTTCCTTCTCACTCCTCATTCTTGGATACCAAAATAAGATTTCTATTTTCTGTGTGTTAATAACATACTGTTGTTCCAGCAGAGAAGAAGGACATCTTCACACAGAGTTCTAAAAAACCCACTTAAAAAATGAGGGAATAGCAGACCAGAATCTAATTTTTTTTCACTCAGGGCTACAGTATCAACTATCCTGAATTCTCTTCTTGAAAATATTTAGGAGGAACATCAAACTGCTTCTTCTTAATTAATGTGCAGAAAGATCTTTGTAAAATGGAAAGCAGTTCATCATTGTCAGACCTATCTCCCACAAAAATCAATTAGAGGTTTCCATTTGAATGATTATTTTTATTCTTATCATTTGCCTCCAAGAAAATACATATGAAGCATGGTGATTATGTAATCAGACACCTGCGTGTCTGCTCCTGTTTTCCACACTGTGAAAGACAGATGTGCTGAGTTCAGTAACAAATGGAAATCCACCCAAAGCACTACTCTCAAGGCAGATGATATCTTGCCTGAAAAGTGGTGGAGGAAAAATATAAAAAATCCCAAGAAAATGATCTGCAACTGGTGTCAACATGAGAACAGTCAGATGCCCTTTATATAGATCAGCACTGAGATGCAACAGGATTCAGCAAAGGGACTGATCATTTGTCAGTACTGTATACACTGGCTCCATTTATTTGCACATTGCTTGGTACTGCAAGTGCTCCGTGCTGCTCTTTACCAACTTACCGCAGTTTTGCAAAGTTCTTTGCTGCCAAAGCTTCTTTCAACTCAGAATTGCCTGTGAGTTTAAGCTGGTTCAGTCCACTCAATCCTTCAACTGGAAATGAACTGAGCTCATTGAAACTTAGGTCTCTGGAATGTGAATATTAAGATTGTGTTACAAAGTAAGTTTGAAGATCCTCAGGCGTACATTTCATTAAAGAAGGGAAGGACTTTACCATATGAGGCTGTGATCTGGAAGTGCCTGGCAGTGCAGCAGGCATCCTGAAGAAATGTGCCCTGCATATATTCAGCTAGCAAGAGCCTTCCTGATTCACAGGATTCACATATTAAACAAATGATGAATGTACCACTTTTAATCTAAAAGTATTTATTATCTCAGCAGTTTAATGATATAGAGAGGAGGTGACAGCACTGAACAATCTACTTACAGGTTAAGAAGAGCTCCAACAGTGATGAAAGCTCCCTTGTGGATCTGATGAATCCGATTTCTACTGAGGTCCCTGCAATGAATGCCAAAGGAGATTATTTTGGCAGTTTCATCAAATGTAACAGCCACTGTACTGAGAAAAAAAGCTAAGATGACAAATATATCATGCCTTTATCAGAAAAGCAGAACATATCTCCTCTCTTGCTATTCAGCCAGGTGCAACAGCAGCAAAATTCCTTGGTATTGCAGCTGTATCCTGCTCCACCTCGTCGCCAAAATAGAATCCATGCCCCATTCCTGATCCCTTTCTCTTTCTTTCTGACACTACCAGCCAAGGCAGAGACTGGCTCTGGCAGCACCTATTCCCAGCATGAAGGTGCCAGGATGGCCACTTTGGTGACAACTGCATCTGCAGCAGGACATGCTGACAGAGATGGGGGATGACAACAAAAGAACAAGCAGAAGAGCATCTGCTTTGCTGGATTTCAAATCCAGCTCCAGCTTCTGCTGGACCACCATGACTTTTAACATTCTTCTGAAAATACCTGTCTATTTCTGGATTGTTTTTCCTGCTAACTTAATATAGCTTGAGTTGTAAGGACAGAGGATAATTTTGTTTACTTATCTGCTCCTGAGGAAAACAGATAGGATCTCTCCAACAAATATTATATAATAAAATAATATAGTTACAATGCAAAATATTAGACCACTGGAAAAAAATCTCATTTTTTAGATTTAATACTTATAAAAATATTTTATAGGATAGAATAATAAAATGGAGGAAGGAATAAAGCTGAAAACTGGCTGCTGGGCTTTTGCCATCAATCAAATTTGTAACACCAAACCCTAACATCAGTTTATATAGGAATCAAAAACATGATCTAGTTTTACTCAGCATGCAGCTATATATGCACTTACAGGACACGAAGGGAGGATAGTCCTTGAAAGGTGTCCTCTGCAATTTCATGGATTTGATTATGCTGTAAGGAACTGCAAAGGGAAGAAGCAGCAACAGAACTTGATTAGCTGATTTCAAACAAAGGGATAGCGTGGTGTCTGCTAATGGATGGCTTAAGCCTTATCAATGACAAGATTTTACTCATTTCCCCTGGTAGACAGACTGTCAAGCATTTTGCATCACGTGTGTTAATACAACAATGAAGCACTTTCATGGCACCTCTGCCCAACCCAATTCACAACTCGTTGTATTTAGAAGAGACTATTAAGTGTGGACTGAATTACTTTCAAGCTAAAAATAACACCTTGTGAACACTGAAGAGTCACACTAAAACTTAAAAGAACTCTCCATTCTGCATGGAGTCTTTTAGGCATATTCTAACCATTCCATTTATGTGCACAGGAGTGCTATGAAATGCAGGATTAACCTGTGTCTTTCATTTCTGTTGCACCACAAGAATAATTATGCATTAGCTAATTAAGAAAAGCACAAGTGATAGAATTCTCTGTCCAGCACATTTCTCATCTGAGATCACTGTATTATCTCTGTCCTTAGTTTTTGAAAATTAGGATCAAACATGAAGCAAAAAAGTCTCTTGAGATGTGGACTAGAATACTAAGGAGTTTATAAAAATAAACAACACTTATTTCTACTTACATTTCTTCCAAGGTGTGGCAGCCCTTAAAACTTGGGAGGTCCTTTATATTGTTATAAGACAAGTCCCTTCAAAACACAAAATAGGAGAAGGGTGCTCAGTTCAACTCCTTTCTACTTGAAATATCTCATCACTTGTAATTATTAAACAGATTGACAAAAGAATCACCCATTTAGTACCATTCTGCTGAAAAATTAAGGGTAGTTTAGAGAAAATCACAGAGGGAATCAAAAATGTGAACTCTACACCTCAGTATACACATATCCTAAAAACATTCAGCACATGCCCTCTGCATTCTGAGAGTTATAATGTAATAAATTGATTCATAACCTGCTTCTTTATAATAAGTTAGGTAAATCATATGTAAAGCACAAATTTGGTGACAATTTTTTTTAGTGTGCTGGTAATTGCTTAAGCAAAGCTAAGAAAGCTCAGAATGTTCTGGGAAACAATGCAGCAAAAAAAAGACTAGAAACAAGCAAACAATCTTAAAATTTCTATTTGAAAGGTAAATGGCTGTTTGAAAATAAATTCTACCTCATCATTTTTTCTCTCGTTTTTTTTTTTTCTTTTTCTCCTCCCATTTTCTGGATTTGTTTTTGTTCCATGTTTTCCTTTGCGTATCCTTTGCAAACCTGGTTTGTCTCCATCCTCCTAATGGTTTCAGTTACCAGTTTGGGTTTTTTACATTAATTTTAACACATCCTCATTGCTTTTTATGTCTAGCCTTCGTATTACTATCTTCTTCCTAATTCTCATCTCCATTTATTTTGGTTCCTGATGCTTTCTCCTCTGCTCCTGAACACAAAAAGTCAACGTTCTGTAACTGAACTCTTCTTTAACCTCTGAACACAGATGACTACTGTGTTAGGAGTGAAAAGGGAAGAACAAATTAGAAGATTAGTCTCTGCAGCACCACCTTACACATCTCTTGTAACATAAGAAGTGAAACATATCCCTGTAAAGGAGACTCTAAGGAATGTAAGGCATCACATCAAATCTGCCAAAAATCTTGATTTGAACAATCAAGAAACAACATTGCCAACTTTAGTGGAACTACTAGGATGAAAAATACAAAGCAACACTTTAAATTAAATTTTGTTTCAAAACATTCTGATGCATGAAAGGAGGCACAATATGTATACTTACAAAGTTCGAAGCACCTTTTGCTCTTGGCATAAATTAACAGGAATACTGTTTATCTTGGTCCCTGTAAGAGTTCTGTAGGGAAAAAAACCCAACAAGCCCACATATATAAATGCTTTTTGGCATAACAGATGGCATAACAAGGATATATAAGAATAGTGCTACTGGGGTGCTAGATTCACCCACCAGAAATTATTTTTTGTTTCTTTTTTTGGAAGAGGACATTTTTCTGGTTTTCAGTATTGGAAGAGGGGGTTAGTATCAGTGGTCTTTTTTACAGGTTTTTCTCAGCTTCCCCTACTGAAAAAACCATTAAGTAGCACCCAGGTATCACAGTGAAGAAAACAGTACCATTACATTTATTAAAAGGAAGAGAACATATATGCAGTTACTCTCCAGATCCACTAATTGTATTTCAATTACTTCACAAGAGGCAAACCCAAGAATTTATTTCTGCAGAAGACACTTACAAGCTCTCCAGATTTATGGTTCCTGTCAAATTAGGAAACCACTGCACCATGCTGGCACCCCGAATGACCCTAAAAAAAATCCCCATGAAAATTAGCTGTCAACTATTATGACATTGAATTGTGAGATTCAGTCTTATTATCAGGTAGATATTTACACCAAGGACACATTCTAACATTCTTACTGCTTTTAAATTTTACACTTGAATAATGTGTGAGAGATTGTCTTTTCATTGCTTCTTATGCTACTCATTAGTTTAATAAATTACTCCTCTGTGAGCAAACAACTGGAATTCATCAAACTGGAAAGAGTGCTGCCATTACACATATGAAAAGTATAGTTTGTAGTTCAAAGTCTCACTCCATTTTGCTTATTCATCACCCCCAGAAGTGATATCTTTTAAGAGCATACATGCACTAACCTGCAAAATATTCTCACAAATGCACATCCCTGCTCAAAAAACCACCAAGGACATATTGCAGATAGTTTAACTACGAATCTGAGCGTTTGGCCGAGGGTTATGTATCTTATCAAAGGTACAAAACCTTTAATAGAGCTTCTTAAGAAACTAGATATTCCCAACAATAACACATTTATTAAAATTTCCTAAAAAAAAAACCCCTCTAATATAAGAGAGAGTCAGAAAATTTGTTTCTTTTGAGCTCTTAGCCACAACATTTCACACCCATTCGTTGTATGGTATTGTCAAGAAGGTACTTACAGGGAATGCAGATCCGACAGATTCTGAAATGCTGAGTTCCCCACAAAAGACAAAGGATTATCATACAAATGTCTGGGAAATGAAAAACACATTTCAGTGTTTGTTCTTACAGTCACTGTAAAAAGCTAAAAGCTAAAAATAGATGGATGAAAATTACTTACATTGTTCTTAGAAGGGGGTTTCCTGCAAATGCACCATCAGGAATTATGGAAATGTAGTTACTGTGAAATCCCCTAAAGATATTAGCAAAGAAAAACACAATATTTAAAACTATACTGCCAGCAGATTCAACCAGTAGTCATTTTCATCATATCTACTCAATTCCCAATCCTGCCACAACAAGGACTGCAACAGGACTAAGTCAATCAGTAGGAATAACTTTAAAGGCATGATTTGTCTGCTGCATATCAGCTAAACTGAAAACATTTCATGAGAAAGGAATTATTTTGACCAAACATGATGCTGTACTTTCACTTTTCCTATTCATCTCTTAAGAAGGGGACAAGGGGGATGTGCATCATCAATGAGTACATAATCTGCTACTGTAGGTCAAAACCAGTTCAAGATTAAGATCTATGTAAATGATTCTCCTGAATAAATTGCCTGCTTATATAACTCCAAAATAATTTTCAACACATACCCTCTTTAGATGATGATTATATTTTCTTTTAATTATAGCTTCACTTAGCATAACTTAACCTAATCCTGCACAATGAGACAAGCATTCTTAAATCCAGGATTTTTTTCCCCTTTTAATTTATGAAAAGGAGAAAGTAAACTGGTAAAAAGGGAGAATAAGTAATACTCACAACTCCTTGAGATTTGGAAGTGCTTTTATGGCTTCAGGGAATTCTACCATATTATTATAATTTAAATCTCTAGAAGAAACAAAGCAAGAACATTATAAAATTTTTAAAAGCCATGAATCGTCAAAATAATTTTTACGACAGTCCAACAAAAGAGAAAGGTTCTCAGAACACCTTTAAATAGACATAGAATAACTTCTACTTAGATTTAGTCTTCTGATGTTTTACATGCTTTATAACCAGCTAATAACTTAGGCAAGATATTTAATATTACCTAGGGGATTATTCATATTAAGTCAAATAATATTTCCTTAGAGCAAAGCTCAGTATTTTTAAATATCTCACAGATTTTTCTTCAAGACAATTTACACAGAAACGCACTATGATTTCAAAGATCTTTTAAACAGTAGATACAAATGACTACTCTTTATTATCATCTTACTAAGAATACTTTTTGTCAAGGTTTTATAAAAAAAAAAACAGGAAATAAGCCATTATGTAAAAGCAGATCTTGCAGCAAAACCATTAGAAAAATCTCATGACAGACTGGTGATGGGGATCTGCTGAATTCTTGGTTAACTGGTCACTATTCTAGCAGTAATGTCAGGACCTCTGCAAAAGGGATTCCTTATAAATGGCAAAAAACATTTTCAGAGTCTTATATCAGCTGTATCTATTTACACAGCACATCATAACTTAATTGAGGTTGTAAGAGGATAATAAGATGAAGTAAGCAGCATTTCTGGATTTACCCAAGCTCATCATGTTAACAGAGATTGTCACTGGCTTGCCCTCGCCCTCCTTCATTAGTTTCACTTATTTAGCATTCTCCAAAGCATTAAAAAAAGGCACTGTTGAGGGAGGTATTGCTTATTAGAGATTCACTGAGTGAGCTGGAAGGAGATGGGAAATGTAATCCAAGCAGCTGAAAGCCATTCCTTGCCAGTGAGACACTCAGGAGGTTTAGGACAAGGCACAGTGGAGCAACAGCCCCTGAGACCCTCTCAGAAACCTCCTATTGTCACACAACAGCTTTGGCAATGGATCCTATATATGCTCAACCCCACAGGAAATCTGAGAAACAAATATTTATCATTACTCATGGGGCCACTAAAGCACTTGTGGTCTATTCACCTGACTCAGCAGAGTGCTATGCAAAGATACACCACCAGCTGGACCAGGGCTAGGAACACTGGAGCCACATCACACAGCATGACATTTCACCCAGGCTAATATTTACCTGCTTCTCAAGGCAGTTAATTAGTTTTTGGTGGAGCACTGCACTGAAACCAGCCTTCAATTCTGAAGCCTGAGCTGGACCTAAGTGTCAGTGGCATGTGTTGCACAGTGCACATATGCCTGATTTGCAAAACTTTAATCCTACCAGTATGGCAATCTTGATTAAACTGACATTGAGACAAACACCGGCCACAATTTATTTTAAGAAACATACTTACAGGGTTTCAAGGTTGTCCAGTCCATCAAAACTGTGTTTTCCTATAGTTTTTATTTTATTATTATGAAGATGTCTGAAAACCAAAATCAAAACAAGTGAATGATTTAAGTTAACAAATTAGCAGGTATTTCTATGAAATCAAGAGAGTTAAACAGCTTAGGAAAAAAACATTGCATGGGGTAGATTATGCAGAAGAATATCTTTCACCTCCAGACAGAATATGTCATCCTCATACAGAAAAAGAATAGATTGCCTGAAGTCAAAGACAACCTATTTTAAGTCTTTAACCACTATTCAGAAATGTGATAAAAATATAACATGAACACATAAATCAAACTAATTTTTCATATAATTCCATGGAGATTTTTAAAATTACAAAGAAACATGTTTCAGATAAAATAGATCATTTTTCCTTTTGGTATCTCTGAAAGCTTTCTCTGACAACCACTGTTTTGAAATATTAATTATATAATGAGATGTCAGAAATAAAATCTCACTACCTACAGCCCATGTGACTTTTTGTTTGGGAGAAGGACTTGAGCAAACCTTCAGCAGGTACTCTAACACATATGGCATCATCTCGTGTTGCCAGTATAGGCTGTTACTAGTCAACTGAGCCAAAACACAGCAAAATAACCATTTTCAGTGCCACCCTAGATTAATGAAAACTGTAACAGGAGAAAAGCAAAGTGACCTACGAATACAAATACTCACAGAACAACAAGACTTGAAAGGTTTGTAAATGCATAGTCAGGAATGTGTGTTATTTTGTTGAGAGCCAGTGTCAAGGCTTGCAGAGAGGGGAGATTGCTGAGTGGATAGATGGGAACTTCAGTCAGACTGTTGTCATCCAGCCAAAGGTGACGCAGCTGCACAAGACCCTCAAAACTGTCCTCTGGTATGGCAGTAATATGGTTAGCATCTAAACGCCTGCATTGAAACAGAAAGAATTCATGGAACAAACCCACAAACTACAGAGCAGCAAAAATACCACTTGAAGTCCTGCTACTCATGAACATCTTTTTTCAAGCTTATGGATCCTTCACTGAAATAATTCAATACTGCAAAGTTGGAAGTTTTATTGAAAGATGCATGAAAACCATTTCAAGGCAAATTAAGAGCTCACAAAATAAAGTTTCATAATAAACTTTTCCAATGTTTTTAATAAAACATTTGAATAAATTGATATGCTAATAATCAGCTAACCAAAATGAATTAATAACTATAAGGCATCTCCCACAAAACCCCTAGCTTCTAACATTGCAACACATCTTTAAAACAGTAACTTGACAGCATATCTAAGATTGCAGAGGCATTTACTGATTTGAATGGATTATCCCTACATCTGCCTTGTTGATAGCATCCTATACTGTTCTATGCTGTTTTGTTACTCCAACACAGTAACAAAGCAATTACTTTAGAGACCAAGATTATTAAAAGCTGTTTGTGAAGAAAGCCAGAATTATAAATTATCCCAACAAATTAAACATCTTCACTAAAACTGATTGCTCTCTTACACCTGATCTTTTCTGACATTCTTCACAACAAAATGCAAAATAGCACGTAAGCACTATTAACTGTCACACATCACTGGATTTGCCATCATACTTCTTCCCTAAATTAATGCCAATTGCAAAATTAGATATAGTAACTGCCCTGGTTCCAGCCACGACAAGGTTGATTTTTGCAGCAATTAAGAGGGGACAAGGGGACATATTCAGGACCCAGAGGTTATTCAATATCCTGGGGAGAAGGAAAACACTCATAGCCATGGACCTTAATGGGTCTGAGAAGGCACAGAGCAGAGAGCACTGGGCAATATTTGATGGCTCTCTGACCTAAAGGCTGTCTTCTCTAGGTCAGCATACAGCTGAACCATGGGGACTTGGCTGCAAACATAAAAGAAGGGACTTTGCACAACTGATTTGAAATGACTGATGTACCAGCCATGATGCACTGTGCTGCTGTGCAGGGACACAGAACACATTTACCCTCCTCCATTAACGTGGATGCTCATTGAGATACAAATCAGCAAGCTCTGGAATTCATTAGCACTCTCTGGTTTCTAAAGCCATGATCAGCTATGCTCTTGAAAGTCTAGCTGGGTTAGTTTCAGAAGTAGTTTCCTCCAGCCATTCATCTTGTCCTTCTCTGGGCAGGAGGTGTGGACCAAGTGACTTTACTGCATTTGTTCTCAGGCACAGTCAGAAATAGATCTGGATCCCAACACTTAAAGGACATGCAGAATTCAAAAGGAGAAGACAACTCTGACTAAGAATGAATGCAGAAAACAAGCCTGATCACAAATTTAACACACTTAATCTTTTTCCTTAAAACAGAGGTTTGTTGTTGTGATGCATGCGGCTTGCATACTTCAAGTTAATATGAAAAAAGTCATCAGATTAATTTCCATGCAAGAAAAGTCCAAAAATACATAAAATTAAGCAACAAATATACTATTACAAGTGAGAACTTACAGAATTGTCTGCAGTCAAAGTTCTCTCCTAAGATGAGTGAGGTGTCATTAGCTCTAAAGCTGTACATGAAAAAGTTAATTCTTCTGGTTCATATACTGGCATCCCATGGTCTGACAGGTGTGTATGATATTCTATTTGAATGCTCTTAGGCTGCAGAGACTAGAATATTTCAGAGAAACTGAAATCTGATGATAATAAAGAAGGAAAACAAAGAGGCTAGGGGGAGAGAGGAAAAAAGCCTGAGGCACTGTTTCAGAAAAAAAAAGTAACTAGAACCTACCAGTCTTTCTTCTCTCCTAAATTTACACAGCTCCATGAAGATCAAAGAATTATTTCCCAATGGAATAAACATATCCGAGTTTTCTAACTTCTTTCTACCCCACCTCCCCTTTTTCTTCCTGAGTGTTTTTTTGTTGGGGGAAGGGGTTGGTTTGGGTTTTTTTAAGAGAAGCAGCATACTCAAACCTCAATCATCGTGCCTACTCATCTAGTCCATTTGTACTTCCTCTGGTACCTTGATAAATTCCATTTATTCTTGGAGACTTTGCAAAACACACAAAAAAGCCACACATCCTGCTCCTACTCTTCCACCCTTAAAGAAGGAGGTGAACAGAGGGAGGATGGATGCACAATGAGGGACTTGAACTCTGCCAGAGAGAACAAAGACAGTCACGGAGATGATGTTGGACCCTGAATTTTTAGTTTGCTTTGCCAAGACCTCTGTCCCCCAGAACAGATGGACTGAGTACCCAAGAAACCACACTTTAAACAGATGACTGTCCACAGTCATCCAATCTGTTGTGTTTATTTTCTCCAGCCTAGAGCAGGAAAGATGAGGGAGGAAATAACACCACCACCCACCACTGACATTGAGCAGAGAGGTTTGCAAAGTGAAGGAGATACTTTAAAGTTATTTGGCCTCATCCACAATTTTTTGTGTTCCTTCATTTCTCCTAAGAGCCTAATATGCCATGGTTATTTTTTTTTCTCTTCCAAACAGTCAAAGCCTATCCACATGATACTAAATGCACAAAGCACAGCTGAAACACTCCTATTTAGGGTGAAATGCACATAACAAAGCACTTAGTGAAACAACTGAAAAGCAAACCTAAAATATTTGGCAATCTTTACAAAATACTAATAATTAAGGACCACAACTTTTCTTTAAGATCCATAAGGAAATATTCCCTAGCTCAAATAATTAACAAAGAACAAGCAATATTCTTTGCTTGGACTAGACTTTGTACAAAGACTTTTTTTTTCCATTATATTATTAAAGATATCAGCACATTCTTCAAATTAGAGCTTGCAGCATGTACCTTAATATTTCAGAAGCTACTTCAATTCCTGCTTTCTTATAGGCACTGACTTGTGAGAGACCTTTACATTTTAGTCTATAAATTAAGAGTTCAGTTATGGAGCGGTCATCTTCACTTTTATTCCTCTCATGTTCCCTCCTCACACAAGCACCAACTCCAGAAGAAGAAAAGAGCAGAAGGATGATAGAAACCTAAACACTGAGCAGCTCTTAAATCAGTATTTGATATATTGTTAAAACAGGACACAGCAAGGTCTTCAAACAATTGACTCTGCTTTAAGGAAACCAGAACTAGTAAGAATGGCTATCTCAATTCAAATGAATAAAAGTTCCAAATCTAACACACGCATATAAATAAAATTTTACATAAAATGTACACATACTGCTTAGGGCAACTTCCCTATAGCCTGCATCCCCTATAGGTAACACCTGAGAGGCCTCCAGGACCAGCCTCCCAGCCTCACTAGCTCACATCTGTGACCACAGGCAGTCTTCCAGGCTTCAGCAACCAGGAAATTTTAACAGCCTTGTACTAATAGCCTAATTAACAGTCTTGTACAGCAGGAGTTTACTGCTGATGTTAATAAAAGGCAAATCACTCCCAGCTCTTGTGTTAAACCACTTCTGCTCAATGGCAATCATTAAAGAACATTGCTCTTAAAGTGCTCCTTCAAAAACCACAAAGAAATCACTCCAATAAGTGGAGTAGATTTTTAGGATGTGAAGTTGAGTAGCGATAAGTCTGGTACACCTCGGAAATCCTGCTACAGTGGGAGGCAAAAGTCCATGTTAACAGAGGTACTTTAAAACACTCTTGAGACTCAAGTTTGCTCACTTTATCAAGCAGTGGCTCTCTGTGCATAGTATGTTGAGAACGTCAATACAAGGATTTGCTCTATGCAACGACAAATTTACAGCAGCTCTCAGAAACTAATGATACACACCAAAGCTATTTCAATCACTAGTACTCAGGTGACAGCACATCTGTTTTTCCCATCTAAATGTTTATCAGTCAGGTGTCATAGTTTGCTGCAAAGTAGCCACAGAGGATTCCAGCTAATTTTGCCTAGGTGCTCTTTAACTTTCACCATCTCATTTAAGTTTCTGATCATTCTGAGATGTTAATTTTGAGGAATTAAGGATTTTAGAAAAGTTAAGATTACAGTTAGAGTAGATGCTGTGTTAGCTAAAAAGACAAATAAGCTTTATCCAACAAAAGCCAAATCCAAATAAGATATCCCAAATCCAGTAACTCATTGCTTATCGATTTTAGGGACAATAGCCAACTGNAGCGGAGAAGGGGAGGTGACAAAGGTATGAGTATGAATTTGTATTTTGTATATTCAACATTTTTGTACACAAAAGCTTTGTAACCACCTATGAAACTTTGCAGTGTGCAAAAGAAATATCCCACACACTGCCCAGCCACAATAAACACACCCTTCCTAACTCCAAACTGTTAAGAGAGTCTTTGTCCGTTAATAGATAGACATTAATATTAGATCAATGTTCATATTTCTTTAATTCAATTCCACTTCTAAATAATTTCCTGATTTTATTTAAACTTAGCAATTCCTTAAGCAAGCCCAGACCATTAGAAAAAAAAGCTACCATAATCCCAGAAATTCCTTAAGTTCACAAAAAACATACTTCACTTTCAAGAAAACCAGAACACCTTCTAAAGGTAAAGATGACATAGAAAAATATGTTAAGTATAAAAAGCAGTATGTTTAAAGATTTTTCAGCACAGTCAGATATGCTCAGAAGAGCTCTTATACATTCTTAACTTCAAACATTCAAGGAAGAAAAACAGTGTATTTAAGTCTATACAAAGAAAATGTGTCAGTTCCTTCCATTCCTATTCTGATTAATCCCATATATCAACACAGATTAAATCTGAGGGCTGATGCCCTTTAACCTCTTCATAACAGTAAAGCAGTAAACTAGAAAACCTCTGAAGACAAACCATTAAAAGTTGCTTACCCAAAAAGATATCTGTCACAGTTAGGGGTGCACACTGCATTTAAAACCACTTAAAGCTTCTTGACTTCATTTAGCCATTACTATTGATGGACACCTTCCACAGCCTCCCAGACACTACTGACCCCACAGACACATCTTGTCCTTCCAAATTCTAGAGTTATAGTATAATCCACAATGACAAAATTAGCAACAGGAGCCCTAAGGCACTCTTCAAGAAGAAAATATCAGAATTAGAACAGAACTGTGTATTTTTTGGTGTAAGATTATGTTTGCATTGTTCTCTCCAAATTCAGGGATCTTCCCTTCTGACACATTTTGCATTTACGGTTTATGTTATTGAAATTGTCAGTAACATGAACTATGGCTTAAAATTGGCCAGTTTCATTATCAGCAGAATATTTCTAGATTTTATTTTTTTAATAAATACAGACATTAACTTGATCTGCGTAAAGAGTTCTTTCTAAAATACAAAAAATCTAGAAATGCAAGACTGTAGCTGATATGTGCTACAGCACCTATTCTAAATGTGTCCTGAGTGAAATATGCCTCCATTCTCTGTCCCCATGCTTTCACCATACAATTTTACCCTGCAAAGCATGATTCTGCTCTCTTTGCTTTCAGTTCTACATTAGGACCCCAGTCTTTCCTACCTAGGCCAAGATGATTCCCACTCCCGGAAATTTTATCCCATCCCAATTCAGCACATCCATGCCTCCTGCCTTATCCTGCCTCAAGCCTGCTCCAGCCTCCTAAGATGGGAAAGCAGACTGAAAAACTGGTTACGATCCTGCTGTGAGCTGTTCAGGGAGCCAGAACTGCCACCAGGTCCTGCACAAAATGACAGCTGACCACATCCATGAAGACACTCACCTGTGCAGCTCAGGTGAACACCCACACAACAAGAAAGGCAGGAGCTATCACAGTTGAGTGTCACACTGGCATGATCCCAAATCCCACCGTTTGGGAATCTGGCAGAACAGCTAAGCTGCAGTGCTTTGAACTGTTGCTGCAGAGTGCTCTAATATTCCCTGCATGTCAACAAGTGTGCACATGTGCTGGGACAGAAGAACTACATTTATAATAAATCATACCTACTACATCAGCAGATACTGAGAGGCTTTCAGAAGACTCCTGGATTTGATGGCAAATGCACAGTGGTAATTAGGTTTGTGGGTTTTTTATTCAAGTGGAATAAAGTTTTCCTATGTAAAGCATCTGAAAGTCTTTAAATAGTGTAATTCCAATATTTGTCATGCACTGGGGATTGTACTAGAACATTCCTACTGGTCCTGTGTATCTGTAGTCAATCAGAGCAACCCTAAAAATTACTGTTTAGAAACCCATTTTACAAATCCCCAGATTCTGGGTCGAAGCTCAGAATAAATTGAGTTACCACAGTTAAATACGAGAAGGCACCTAAAGGAGTGACTTTCTTGAAAGGCTTCCCAGTTATTTCCAGGAAGCAGCTTCACAGGCTGCAGAGCAGCACACTGCTGTGCTGCTCTACCTCTTGCTCTCTGTATGACTCTTGGATTGCCCATAAACATCACCAATATAATTTCCACATCTAAAAATACAAAGTATTATTATTTTTATTTATATTTATATGTATGTTACATTTATTATATATTTATGTTATATAAATATGTTCACATTATAATTATTTATATTGTTTATATTTATGTTTGTTACAAGACTTCATGGCTCTGTAATAAAAAAAACATGCTGTTGATGCTTTGCATTAATCAAAATGCATCATGATTATTTTTACATTTGTGAAGCTCTTTGTCAGGTTTTTCTGCTACTAAAAGAGGCAGGCACAAGCTGGACAACCAGTGGCTTCTCCCTTGGTAGAGATGTCCCACAGTCACACCTTCTATCACAGCATCTTGCAATGTGAGCATACATCCTGCCAGATAAACTTTTCTGCAACACAGCAACTTTCCACTCAGTAAAACTCCTTAATATTGCTAAATTTCACCTCCATACAAAGAACCCTATTCTAACTCTCTTTTGGAGGCCAGAGCAGGGAAAAATATTCAATGCAAACAGAAAATAGAGTTATCATTTAGTACTCTGAACCAGGCTGGCTACTCACTAGCTGTAAAATAAACACTACAGATCATGAAGCTCCTATAACCACCTTCTTTATTTCCACCCAGGTATGTTCACTGAGTTTTTGTTAATACACACCACATTGTGACAACTGCCTTCCTATGAAGCTAAAAATGGGCAAATTAAGACAGAAAACAGCTGTAGAGGTCGTAAAGGTGTTAGGAAGTAATTTGTGCCTTCATCAAGGAAAAAATATCCCTGAACCATACTACAGAGCAAACTGGGAAACTGCCAAAAGAGGGACAGCTCAGTAATGTTTAAACTTGCAGGTTTGGGATGGAGAGTATATAAAAAAGTAGAAGCAGGTTTTCTAACAAATATTCTGCAATGAATTATTTGTTTTAAAAGAAGCTTGAAGCAAGTTGGGAGTTTTGAATTAACAAAAAGATGCTGACACTAATGTTTCCATGTTCAGACAAAATTCAGAGGACCACTCTTACATTCCTTTGCCAGAAGGTGCTATCTGCATTACTAAGGGATATGCAAAACCAGTGTAATTATGCATGAGTAATGCTAACAAAGTTTTCCTGAAATTCATTAAAATCACAGAAATGCATTCTGTTGACGTAAACAAATCACATACAAAAAATGCTTTTCATCTCTCACTCTACTTGTCTCAAACCCCAATTTATTCTCAAATTCCTGCCCATTCTAATGAATTACAGTGGTCTTGCAATGCAGACAGATATCACTCTCAGGAACAGAGGGGACCAAACCAAAGGCTGAATCACATCAGCGGATGGGAAAAAAAACAAGCCCATGATAAAATCTTCCTGAGCTTCAGATTAGCTCAGCTGGGCAGAGCATGGTGCTGCTAACACCAGGGTCATGGTTCAATCCCTGCATGGACCATTCACCAGAGAGCTGGATTCAATTATCCAACTCAGAATTGTCTGTGATTCTGATACCAGTGACTTCCAGACTGGATTTGTCCACCATTATTTCCATCAGTTATCTGGAAATCTCCATTTGGTTTTCCTCAGAAAAAGATGTAGCAAGTAGCATAACAAGCAGCTTGCTGCTACTTACTAACCTAATTTCCTCCTTTTTCACCATCCTAAAATTGGTATAGTTTATAATTTGCCCTTGAACAATGAAGCTCCTAGAAAGGGAAATATCATCACATTTTAAATTATTACTACTATATCTTAATTGTAAGTATGTATATCTTAATTGTAAGGATGTTTTGGTGAACTGATTCTAATGATTACATTATACAATCTTACATAATCATCCTACTATTTTTTAAAAAATTAAAATGTTTGCTTTTTAAAAAATAGCTCTAACACAGTCATCTTTCCAAAAATATTAAAAAAGTATGTATTTTTTTAAAAGAGATGATGGCTTAAATTATACATTCATTATTTTTCTCTTAAATTTTGTTCCTTCCTTTTTGCACATAAAATTATCATCAAATTATCATCTCCAGCAACTGGAAATTTAGTATTATAGTCTTTAATTAGAGAACAAACTTTACTGTAAATATGTATTAAAAAAAAGAATGTTCACTGAAAATGAAATGGATGATTTGTAGACAAACATTTTTGCTAAAGTAGTTTCTCCTTTTGGCATCAAAGAAATGCTGGAAGCCAGGAAGAGGTTTTTGTTTTGCTTTAAATTATTACTAAAGATTTATTCTTATCATGCAAGGATTTTTATTACAATGCATAGTATTTGCACCAAGACCAAGGTATTTTCTCTTCTAGACACATGCTAAAAAAAGAGTGAAATGCAGATGCTGAATTCATTGCTTACTGGAATATCTAAGCAGCTACAAGAAGTAGGGCCAAGATCCAAGCTTAGGGAATGCTGAGAAGTACTTCTGCAAAAGTTATGCAATAGTTTGCAAACCTATTTTGCAAAAGTGATTTTTTATTTTTTTTTTTTTCAAAAATCCATAATCTAAAAGAAACAGGGCCTTGGGCCAGAAACTTGAACTTTGACACAGAGAGAACAGATAATTTACACTCCCTCTTCTGCTCTCTCTCTCTCTCTGGAGGTAAGCAGGAAGGAGGAAAAATTTTGCAGCCCCTCCCACCTCCTCCTCCTCTTCACAGTGATAGGATCTACCACCTAGAGAGCTGCAACTAACTATTAAGGTTTGATTAACATGCTTTATAAAACATAATAAGCCATGAGATAGTATGAACATGTAAGAAATACTTTATGTGCAACTAGCAATGATGGCTGAGGTATTCATAGCTGTCTGTGAGATTTCAGTATCTTCCCATAAAACCAACACCATGCATGTCTCAAGTAATACTTCTTGCCAGGAATCTCTTTTCCTGCTCTGGATACAAAAGACTTGGGCATAATTCATTTTTGCACAACATTTAAGAATTGCTTCAATACCTCAGGACGTGCAAGAGGGTTTAGAGTTAAACCACACCACCCCTACATTCATATAGCAATCTTGTAACTGGTGTTTTGAGTTTTGAAAGAGTTTGCATTTGGGTCACTCCACCAAAGATGACAAATAAAATTCCTTATGAATTTTAATTGTGAAACTTCATTCCAGTTGCAATTGCACTTTCAGAAACTCCAGGTACATTGTTACACATACATTATTATATTTCATAACTCTATAGAACAAAGCAAAAGTGTACAAAGTGAATGAAAACAGAACTTGGAGAACAACCCAAAGAAGCAAAGTAAGACAACTTACAAGGACTGCAAGACACTTAATCCTCTGATGGCTTCATTGGGTACAGTCTTCAGCTGATTGTTCTGTAGGGTTCTGTAAAAATCCACTGTGTTAATAAAGGAGAATTTGACAATCATCTTTATCAAAGGCAGAGGTAACAGAAAAGCCCATAGTCCTTTTATGGTTTCCCAGATTTCTAGTGTATGCAAATGCATGTAGAACTATCAAGACCAGATACCCAAAGGCAACAATGACCCAAGAAAAAAATGGTCTATTTCAGTTTTATTTACAACTCATTCATTAGCAGCATTAATTTGCAGAGAACAAGCTCTGACACAATATGCTGAAATTCTCTTGGAACTCACTGAAGAGGTTAAACAACACTAGGACAAATTTCATACCAGAGATGATATTTTATTGTTTTCTTGTGGAATTATCTTATACATGCTAGAAAACACACAAATCTCTAAGTTTTCCTGAAGTCTCATCAAAACACAATGCATTAACAATCTAATTTACAAAGTGTGTTCACAACAAAGCACCATTGGGCTAAACTGAATTAAGCTATACTGTTGTGGGTCTCTTCAAATTTCTCTCATAGGAAAATGTATGTTGTATCTTTTATAAAGAGAATGTAAATAATCCTATAGAATCTTACTCAGTTTTGGTGCATACTGGGGAAAAAATTGAAGTACACAAGTTAACTGTTAATTAAGACCTATGTCCCACATTTTTCCAAGAACTGCTAGAACTTCAGGCATCTCCAGTGTCAGCATTGCAATGGATATGCCTTCAAGAGCTTTGACACTTTGCATTCAATTTACAAAATAACATATTAAATTGCAAATGGGCAACACGAGTTCCCTAATCTGTACCCTGGTAATAGTATCTGTGTTTTTTTTTTTCTTTAAAACCTCAAGGTCTGCAATTTTTTTTAAATACCTCCTAAATTAACTACCTACTACCCTGCTAGCATTTGGAAGCATTTACATCATCAGAAATACTAGTTTTTCAAACAGAGATTTTTAAAACCTTAAACAACAGAAAGCTTTTTTTATCCTTAGCTATGGAAAAACAACTGCCATAAAAATTTCTATCTCAGAAAGAAAAACATAAGTTTATTTAATACTAAGCCATTTTCACCTAGAGAAGCATTGAACTATAGCAATTTTTTCTATTGCCAGTAGGGAATAATTCAAACAGCATATTAAATCTCTAAGTAATAGAACTACCTGATAATGTCAGGGCACCTGACAGAGTATGCTGAAGGGGTGGAGAACAAGAAAAATTTATGTGTCCTTTTTAGGATTTTTCTTCTGATTCTTCTGCTACAAAATATACTTCAGAATCAAATAAATGTTCTAATAAAATGCAATAATTATAGTTTAGTCAAGTTCATCACTATCATCTTAATGACATCCAGGAGGCTTTGTAAAGGAAAAAAAAAAAATAGTAGGAGAGCCATACTTTAGGAGGACAGAGGGCAAAAATATTTCCTCCAGCCTACCAGTAAACAGTCTGGTGATGCACTAAGAAAGCATACAGCTAGCTATGAAGCTTTAAAACCCAATTACTTACAGAACTTTGAGTTCTTTCAATCCAGACAAGGCCTTTGGATGGATAAAAGTAAGGTCATTGCCAGCCAGTCGCCTGGAAAAAAATTGCAGTAATAATTTCAGTTACAAAATACAGTACTTCTACAACTATCTAGCAAGGAAGCACTCCTACAGCAAATCTTGCAATCAATTATGGATTTTGCATTCAATTGCATTACATTCACAATCTTCCAAGTTTGTAACAGTTATTTTACTTATAGCACATTTTTAAAAACAAGGATGCATTACTTAGCCTTGTGGATACTCTTTTGCAAATGTGCTAAAAAAACACACCCTAGAATGATGAAGAACCTTCTTATGGTACTAGGTTTCAAAAGCATTTACCAACACAATCCTCTAGCTTTTGGCATTGCTCCATTGAATGACATGCCCTGATACCCACATATTTTTAATCTGGTCAGCAGTTTCTAAAGAGAGTATGAAGTTAAGTAAAAACATCCAAGTGCTTCAGCAAAACAGCAGAAGTCTCTGTGAGAACCCCAAATATGAAAACAATATTCATAAGCAAGTGGTATGTTCACCCAGTGCTGACAGTTGACAGGACACCTGCTGCTATGACCAAGACATAATACTGGTAATATTTCATCTTTCTGGTCAGCTATTTGGAGAAACATTTTAAGAAAGGGAACTTGTGAATGCTGTGGACCCTGAGAGGCATTCCCTGGGTTGGGGAGACACGAGAGGCTTCTCTCACAGGATCCCCTTTCTGTTATGCCAATGTATCCCTGTTCTGCTCCCTCCCTCAGCCCTGTTAACCCCATCCCTGTGTCACTCTCTCCCTATTTCCCCATTGGCTCCCACACCTTAACCCCACCTTTGTGCTGCCCCCATACCCCCTGACAATTGATATTTAATAATTGATAAATGATGTAAATGACAATTGGTCCCTGATGCTCTCCCAGCCCCAACCACCCCTACACTTGAACCTGGACCCTTCCCATGAGGTTTGCCCTTGATCCTGGATAATCTGTGTGTGTGGCTGGAATAAACATCTCTGTGGAACCCCTACAAAGGCCCTTTCTGCCTCTTTGCCATCATCACATCTACAGCTATCCTGGGTTTCAACAGAAACACTTTTGGGGCACGGAGAAATGGATAGGATTCTCAGCCATACACACTCTAAAAATGTCTCTTCAAATTTGGACAGCTAGACATTAACACAAAGCAAATGATGAAAATCACCATGTATTAGAAGTAATAAAGACAGGAGATGGTACAGAATACAAAGCAGGAAAGCAGAAACAGTCAAAACAGAAGGCAGTCAAAACAGCTGCTTCCAAACAGCTCATTCCCCCTCCCCCACTCTCTTTTTTTATTCAACATTTTACCTCTCCCCTGACCAGCAGATCCTGTGCAGTCCAGCCTTGGTTGAGCTCACAATAGCTGTATTTTATCAAGGGTAAAGACAATAATGCAAAACACCCGGTAATCCATAACTGACAAAGATGCAAAAGTTTCAGCCAAAGTATTTTCTCCTAGACTTGGGTTTCATATCCAGGCTAAGCAAAAGCAACGCTGGACAAAGTTGTGCAATGAAATCATCTATGGAAATACTATGTACAATCCAATAAGTGTTAATAATTAAAAAACAATCAATGTGCTTTAACAAAGGTTACAGAATAGCAAATCCCACCTCTGCTGTTACAAGGCACTGTGCAGAAAGCCACACACAGTAAAGGGAAAATATTATTTCAAAGAGGCCAACAAACGAAATAACAAGAGCAACATCTAAAGTATCAGCTTGCCAGAACATAGCAATGTTACTACATCTTCTTCTCTAACTACATAAAAGCTATTACCAAAGCACCTAACAATGATATAAATCTGCTTGTAACAGAATTAGTGACTGAATAAAATGCTGCCTAATGGAGAGGATGCTAGTTATCTTTATTAAATCTGATTCTCAAATGCAGATGGTTGTATTTATAAACCAAGGGAGAAGAGGGCAAGAACACCTTCATGAACAAGAAGGTGACAGCAAAAGATCCTACTTATTGTTCAAAAAACTGTTTTGTTTATTAAGGTAGATGCTGGTTTGCAGTCCTGGTATTTTAACACACATTCCAATTGCTATGGTACTGACATCACTACCAGCATGTTTAAAAAATCCCCACGTCTGCTAACTGTTGAGAAAAGTTTGTCTGCATGGCTTGAGTATACTTAAACAGCTCTGAAACTAGAAGAAAAATAAGAAGAATCTATGTGTGCTTATTCTTGAAATCTCCTGTCCACAAGCAACCTCAGAATTTCAGAGATGGGACATAATTTTTCAAATATTTTGAATTTTTAACATTAATGGAAATTTCCAGAGGGCAACTAAATTGAAATTAATTTTGTTGTCAGCAGCTGTCCAAATCAACTTGATTAACTTTATCTAGGGAAATGTGGACGGAGGTTTTCAATATTTTTTGTCTTTCTTTCTAATTATTGCTTAAGAAGTTCACTATAAACAGAAAGAAGTACTGATGAAACATGCTGCATCTCCATAACAGAAAGCCAGTAATCTGCAAAAAACGTTTATGTTAAAGTGTTTGAAACAGCATAATACAAATCCTTAAATCAAACAAAATTTAGCTGAGGCTGTAGCACCTAATCATTTTGCACACAAACACTACTATGATTACATATTACACAATTCAAGGAGTGGCAGCCCTGGTAAATGTGTCAGGCAGCTCCGGCTGCAGCTCAGCCAAGGTTCCCCATTAATCTGGTGTGTGTGAGGCTTGTCAGGCATCTGCTCCCTCTCCCAAAGAGACTGGGGATTATTAATTTAGCTTTTAAAAAAAGCGAAACTAAATACAGTTGAATGCTTCCCTCAACCTGAACGTCACTAACAACAACATAAAGAGCATTGGAAACAAATTACAGTTGAGCCAGAGCAAGACTTGTGTGACTTCAGATCGTAGGACTTTGCCTTCCTCAAGGCAAGTCCTGCTTCCTTCAGCCTTTTCCAACCAAGCAACAGAAAAAAACCAACCCTTGAGATCAATTACATTTCCATTTCTCCACTATCTGGCAGTGTGCAAAGGTTTAACTAATCAGTTTGCCAAATATACATTTACCACTCCCACCATAGCTGTGGAGAGCTGCTCGTGAGCAGGCTCCAACTGCACCCCTCAAGCAGGCAAAGATCTGTATATCACACACTGCTCTCAACACACTTCCCATGCAGCAGCTGGACCACTATCTGGCTTTCTCTTCATAGAACCAGGTTCATTTTAAAGAGAGAATTGAAAAATCAACAGCGTACAGTATAGCACATATACAGCATTATAAATTAGGATGTCATTGAAATCATCCAGTCAGGTCTTCCATGTTATCTTCTTTCAGCAAGTCTTAAAAATATTTAGTATTAAATAATTTAAAAGCATCTCTGTTTCCTCTCTCTCTCTCATGCACATGGTAAATGGGCTAAGAGAAATCACAGTCTTACCAAGGCCACAATTCTAGCACAACAGAAAAGACACAACTTTCCTCTCCTTGCAGCAAGATTCACTATCCTGCTTGAGAGCAGCCCTGGAAATTTCTGCTCTATGATGGAACAATTTCACACTGTCACAAAGCAGCACCTTAAGGCAGCCCTTCATTTACACTATCAAGGGCTGAGTACCTATCCTTCCCTTCATTCTGAGTGGAAATGGTTACAGAGACCTGTAACCATCTGAAAGTCCATCTGATGCCACTGAACCACAGTACATCACCATTAATTAAAGCTCCTTTTCCAAAAGGCAGCAGGCTGCAAAACAGGTTCACCCACAGACAGTAAAAATTTAATAAAACAGACAATTGTAAAGTACTTCTCAAGGTATAGAAAGGCATCACCTGAAGCAGGATGTACATGTGCTTCACAGTGACCATGAGTTTTTCTGCTAACTCAGTCCTGACTCCCCTTGTTTGGAGACTCTGCCAAGGACTGCAGGCATCTGGAATTAGTACATCTGAGTTAAACCTTGGAGGTTTCTCCAGTGGAGTCACAACTGTAATGTATGGCCACAGTAGGTATCTTTCTTGTACACGCTTAGCATTGAATGTTGTAGTCTTCTATTTCTACTTTAAAAATAAATATTGAGTGTTTTAATGGTAAATTTGGACAAATTCAAATTTGAATCAATTTCAGCATAGCAGGATAACAGACTAAGACACACAGAGAACAAAATCCCTCTTGCTAGCCCCTAGAGCAATACCCTTTAATCATTATTTTAAGTGACACAGTAAATAATCTCTATACATGGAGGACACTACTGTTATTACAGACATGAGGATAAAATGTAGTTGAAGACTAGCCTTTCATTCCCAGAGTACACAGCAAGCCTAGTTTCTTGCACTGAAACTGCAGCTAATACTGTTTCCTCTCTTTTGGGAAATTAAAACTTTTGTAATTATGAGTCTGGCAACCCAGCTGCTTGTTAACCAAGCCAAGTTAATCACTAGTGTCGCTCCAAAAGTCAGGGAAGGTGTTCCAAGGACACATTTTTGCCTGTAACAATTAAAACCATCACTCTTATTATGAGAGGATGCAGTAAAATTTCTTGGAAACCTCTCTCCTTCTCTTGCATCCCAGATGAAGAACTCAAGAACCTTAGGATACTTTAGTAAAGAGTTTCATCTCCTTCTGTCCATCTGAAGGTCTTATGCTCATATAGAAAATTATTTTGCTGTGGATTTTGGGTTGGTTTTTTCTCTTGGGGGTATGCTCCTAATCTTTTGTCAGTCTTGTCTCTGATAAAAATATAATGGCTACATTCTCCACAGATCAAATTCAAATAGTGGCACAGACTGCAATGTTGATATGACATAATAAAACACCTGATTTATTATTTTTACTTCTACATTTGCTGCTTTGTGGTAAGATCCTAGACTATTTCAAAGTTTAGTCAACCTTGAACTTTCCATATCCATCACTGTTCCTCTGCCTGGCCAACATCTACGTTTAGCTATCCAACTTTTACCTACCTCTTTTCATCTCGTTGGAAAACATTACACTGCTTCTCCACTTGCATTTTTGCAAACTCTATTTTTTGTCCTGTCTTACATTGAACTACTCTGTTAATCTTTATATGCTTGTCCCTAACTTCCACTTCTGGGTTCTTTGTGTTTTTCAAATACAAACTTGGATTTTACTTTAAGTTCTGCCACAACAGAAGTAATCTTTGAAAATGCCTCACAGGTAAGTTAATCCATGATGCCTAGCAAGTGTTTCTTCAAGTCTAAAAAAGAGCTTCTGCTTCCATCTGTGCCAAAATAGCAGTCACTTTGGAAGAGAATTCTGTTTTTCTTAACAGATGATGCCTATTTACTTGCCACAATTTATTAATCAAGATTTCAAGCTCTACAGGAGAAGTACAGTCATTTGCAGGAAAATACAGGGTTTGACTGCATCCCTTGGGCAGGGGTGGATGCCCAGCCTGGTGAGGACACACGCCTCTGCAGACAGCTACTCCCCAAGATGGGCAGCTGCAGAAAGGGAGGAGCTGGTAAGGGAAGCTGTGTCTCCAGACTAAACCTGGATTTGCTCATCTGTGAGTAGCAAATGGCCCCTGTGGGACTTTGTGAGCTGCAGCTACTGAATTGCTGGGAAGCCAATCTATTGCCTACAGGTTATTCCAAATTCGTCCACAGCAATTCATCAAAGCTGAATGGACAGTTTATTTCGCTGCTGCTAATACAAAATGCATTTGCTCCTCCTTTTCTTGCAGTGGTTTTCATATTACACAACCTCAACCATTATTTATAAAATCATGAGTATGTACATCAAGACACATCATCACTGAAGAAAGAGGACTGTAACTACAACAGCATCGAAACTGCACCAGCTTCACTTCTTGTCATGATCTTTCCAACACTTACAGCTTTCTCAAAGTTATACTGAGCTTTAAGGTAATTACTTGTTTTCAAAATGCATTTCTGGTCTAAAAAGCTAAAATATCTAAGAAAACGTAACTGACTGATTAAAAAGTCTAAAGCTTGTTTATAAGTTATATGGTTAAATGGTCAGCAAGAGCTGCCAGCACCTACTACAAGATAAAATATGCTCCATGGTAACACTTTTCATGGACTATGAAAAATAGGAAAATAAATTACAATAGATTTTCAGGAAAGCAAGCATTTACAACCATGCAGAATATGTTCTCTCCATTCACTTTCAAGCAGTATCTGTATTTGGGCAAGACCTTGAAGTAGAGCCCACAGGCTGCAACACATGCATCAAAAGAAATAATATAACATATAACAATGATTATACACCACGAGTTGCTGAAACAAGTGGTCTTTATAATCTCAACTAATATTCTGCAGCAAAAATCCTCAGAGGTTTGCATGATTTTTTTAACATGGACAGATGTTTCATAAACATAAGCAACAATACCAGAGTGTCTTGAAAACTGGTTAACACCTAGTCTACAACAGAAGCGCTGAGTTGTTGCAAAAAGCAATTTTGATTCCTCTCACCTCCAAAGCAATATGTATTTTATATATTTCATAAAATATATTCTCTTCTCCCTGCTTGCCTTTGCACATCTCATACTATGTTGTGGTAACTTCCCCTTGCTTTACCATAGGCCAGATAGCCTATGGTAATATCAGGAGAAAGGTCTGTCTCAACACTCAGGTAATAATGCATTTCACTTACCTAGTCTGCACAGCAAAGACACAGAGATGAAAGCCACTGACTTTGGTTTTGATCAACTGGGATGCAACAGTTCAATTAACTACAGATTTGTGTTTTTAGCAGGTTTGGATGCTCAGAAGGTTTCCAAGATCATGAAATATGTTAATGGTCAGACATGACAGGGTGAAAAAACTGCTGCAAACAGCAAACCCTCAAAGTTGCTTTGGTCTGTTCATACAGTCTTGTCCACTGTCCTAACATTTACTGGCTATTCAGGCGTGGGACCTTTGAATGACCACACGTCTAGCAAGTCATGCTGCAAAATGGGGACATGGATTAAGTTCCCATGTATTTGGCAATTAAACTTCTGTTGCTGATTTTCTAATCACTTCAGATGTATATTGGGTAAAGGCAAGACCCAGGTTCTCCAAACATCTTAATGAATGACCTTAGAGAAATAGAGGTAATTTTCAGTAAGATTCTTTGATTCAGTTTAAGTTAACCGTTAGCTTTTTTCCAGTTGAAATAAAAGCAAATATTTTAACAGAATCATCTATAATTTTACTTTATAGGAGTCTGGTTACTATTTCTGTGCCAGGACATCTGCCAAGGCTACTTAGGAAAGAGTATTTCCTGTACTAACAAAAAAATACAAGAATACAAACATCTGAGCAAAGGGGAGGAAACAAGGTAAAAGAATGACATCACCATGTCTTTTTATGGTATCATACCACATCACACTATAAAACCATGATGACAGCATATACCCAATTACTTTCTCAGAGGATAAGGTATTTACCTTTAACATACAGGATTTATTTTTTCTCCTTTTCTGTCTAAGGTTTTCATAGAGCTCATGTGATGACTCTTGAGATCCCAGCTTTGAATTGGCTACCTGATCACACACACATACATCTTTTGTTTCACACTCCAATTTCTGAAATTGAAAGGAGAAGGAGGGAGGACTGCACGGTACAAGCACCATTTGGAGAACTGTATTTGGGGAGACAGAGCTTAAGAACTTCTCAAGTTACTGCTCAGCTTCCAGAAGTTTCTTATCTGGTTTATACCTTCAGACAGCCCCAACCTGGTAACTCAGGCAGTATAATAAATAAGGCTTGTAAGACTGGTCTTGAAGTGCAGCACTGCAAAGTTCAGTGTTCAGGCCAGTTAGCTAAGCCAGCTCCTGTGTGTGTGCATGTGAGCAGAACACTCAAACTCAAACTGACAGATAAGGATAAAGCTTTGTTGTCCTCTAAAAGTACTTGCAGCAGAATAAACATTCTTGGGATCCTTATATATAACCATGTCAATTTTGGAAATTAACATGTAGAAACAGAAACTGGAAAGAAACTTCCTCATCTTCTAAAAAACAATGGAATTTACCCAACCTACTAGCATCTATCCCCACAAACAGGAAAAAACATGCAGCTGTCAAGCAGAGCAAGAACCTTCCAAGCTACAGAAACATTCTTGTATCAGCATGATTAAAACTCATCCAGGATCAAATTGATTTTGGACTCACAGAGACAAGGAAACACTAATTAAACACAGGTTGGCCAACATGTTTTGAAACATCATTTAGCATTTAATGCAGACCAAGTAAGTGATGTTTAAAAATATCTTAGCTGACTGTGGTTTAATTCTACTTGGGAGTCTTTGCCTAAAGGTTTGTCTTGACTAGAATTTGAAGATGCAAGTTACAACATGCTGATGGCTTTCTAAAGCTCCAGTGCACACAAGGCAGCAAGAGTTTCTAATGTGAGCTGGCTGGTCAAGTAGTTAGGCTTTTAACTTTCTACCACATGAGAAACCTATCCCTTGCATTTTTTTCATTAAAATTTTACCTCTTGGAATTCAGGCCAGATCAACTGAGGAAATCACCTTCTCCAGCTGTTCAAATATTCAGAGCTGGTAGATGGATGAAGGGCACTCATTGGCTTCCAACCCTATGTCATTTGGCTATTTTTGAGGAACCAACAGCTGGTATCTACTCTGGCTGCCTTTGTGAAAAAGCAGCTGAAGAAAGATCTCAGCCTGTTCCTCAGACTCTGCTGGGGGGGCTGAATGGACAGAGATGGGACAGTGATGTTTGCAATCATGCCATCCTGTTTTAGAAGAGGATGTTTAACCACAGTTTAAGTCATCACATGTGAGCTAACACAATGCATCAGAACAATATGAAGATTCATTCTTACCTTTTCTACTCAAAACAAGTCCTTCATCCTCAGTTTCTAACTATAAACCTTGGGATTTCTCACATATGTAAGAGAGAAAAGAATTGCACCGTCTCATCAACATTTGTACACTACCTTGAAAATACTGCTCTTAAAAGACCTTGCACTGAAGGACAAGGCAAGTCTGTCCATCAAGTGCTCCACAGCCAGGTGAGGAGACACAGCACCTTAAACTAACAGCCCAGCCTTGGCATAACTCCAAGACATGTCTCAATCATTAAACTCAGGTAAAAAAGACATGATACTCCCACTCCCTGCCCAAGGATAATACAACTTGGTGCTGATGGAGAAATTAGGAGGAAGGGTAAATTACATCTAAATTATACACTGAAACAGATACTACAAAAACAAGCAGCTTTGGCCTTTCAGCCAGGTGGTCATCCTCAGCAGCAGTCAAGAGGGAAAACGAGTCTAGACATCTCCCTTGCATCTACTTCCTGATTACCACCTTATGGCAAAAACCCACCTCATTCTCACTGCTAGGATACATTTTAATTATTCCTTATGTTCCTATAACATACCTTGTCAATTAAAAGCCATGATCAGAGACTCTAGCTGGGGAGGGGAGGAGATATTTAAGCAAGACCTCTTAAGACTTGAATTCAAATTATGGATCTAATCAAATAGTCAAGCAAATACACAGTCACATTATTTTCTTACAAAAATTAGTTGCATGTGTGTGGTCTCCTGTTCACTGTTTATTCATCCCTCAAAAAGCAGATTAGCATTGCATTTCAGAAAAGAGAAAGCTTTTATTGATCTAACTCTTCCTTTTATTACTTTATTCCCCCAACCATTTTCAACCAGCTGTTAAATAAAGTTTTGCCCTTGCCTGATAAACAGTACCTGAAGGCAGCATCACAGGAGATTCACTCATCTATGTACGAGCAAAAAACAAAAATATCAGTACACATCTGGAAGTTAATCAAGCACTCGTGTCTGTTGGTGCTTTCAGGAAAGATTATTTTCCCTGCAGTATTACTGGCTGGAGAAGGTAGGGCCCTGTCCAAGGCTGACTGGTTGGGAAATTACTTGTGCTCCCCTCTGGACATCTTTCTGTCACAAGTAACCCACGGATAGACATGGAACACTTTGCAGCTCTCTGCTTCTCACATGGACCAGCAGCCAGACAGCTAAAAGCTAATTATCTAAATTTTGCCCATAAGTGCAGGGCAAACAAGATGACAACATTTTAAAGGGTTAAGAGTGGAAATCAAAGCAAGCTTAAAAGGTCATTAATTCAAAGATACTTCTCCTTTATTGCAATGGTTCAGGTTTCTGAAGACAGGCTGGAAAACTGGCCAAGAATAAAAATAATTTTGATGTTGCCTTCCTCAATAAGAGACTGCCTTTTTAATCAATCTAGCAGATGATTCACAAATAAGAGTGTAACATCCTTCAAACTACTTTGGATAACTTTACATACTGAAAGGGACTGCCACCTTTTAAAAAGGCCACCAAAACATAACACAACCTGGATATCCCAGTTAAAAATTCATACTGGAAAATTATTTCTACTTTCTAAAAACACTGCATTATCTATTTATATTTTCTTCTTCTAAGCTTTCTATAAATATTTTAGGTGTGGTTAGAAAACCAAGGCCTAGTTCTTCAAGAATTTTTAGTTTCTATATCATGTTTAAGGCTCCAGCATATTTATGTTAGCATTTTCTGAAGAATACACATCATTAACTGCTAAGGCAAAACCTTGGTGGTCTGCTTCTCCCAGACTCTGACCATTGCCATTTCAATAGTTTGCAAATTACTTCCAGATGGGTATCAGTTACACAGACTTGGAGAATTTTTATAACATTTATAAATAGTGCTAGAATCCTGCAGCCATATGGTTAAGTGTGCTATGTAGTGACATGCATGACAAAGCTGGGAATGAGGGTACATGGAGCACTCAACCCAATGAGCAGATTCTGCCCGTGGACAAGTCAAAATCCCTTTGCTTGTACCTGTGAGTAATACTCCAATAGGACATTATCTCAAAGCTATAAAATTCCACATTATTCCTGCAAATTTGATTCTTTGCTGGGGAGTCAGTTGCGTAAACATGGCCATTTAGTGCCATTTCAGATGTCCTCTTCCATCTGGCCCCAAAATTGCCATTCACAGCACCAATTGGTTTCCCATCTGTGTCAGACCTGTCAGTCTGGTGCAGTTGTCTTGGGTAATCCAGCCTGGGATGCATAATTGAAGCACCTGAGTTGCTTCCTCTTTGCTGATGCAGGAGGCCCTTCTGAATCAAGCAGCCAGCTTTTACAAGTCTGGTACTCTGCTTTTCCACTAGTGTTCATTTTAGGATTTGGAAAATGATCCTTTGAAATCTCTGAAGACTACCAAATAATCAATTTCATTGAAGAAATGATAACCTCCATATCAAATGGCTCCTACTGCCCTTTTTAATCTCAGCCTCTCCAGAATGCAACTCAGTTGCCTAAATAATACATTCTAATTGCCTCCCATTTCCCTTCAATTAAATTCTGTGATACTGTTTTGCAACCATAATTAGCAAACTCTGCCAAGGGCTAATCGAACACAGCACTTGACAATGGCAGGGCCATGGTATGAAGATAAAGGTGTCTGGGGCTGCCTCCTTGATGGAAGACCCACTAGATTACATCCTGGTATTTATATTTTATATACTGTATTTGCATTAGTTTGTGGGATTTTCATTTTCTTTAGCCTAATTCTTAGGAGAAGAACTTGGAAGAACTTCTCAATGAAAAGTCACTTCCAGCACAGTTTCCAACACCACTTTAAGTTGTTTCTTTAAATTACTTTCCTTTGGCATGGACACTAACTCCCAGGTTTGCATGCTGAAAAAGCAACTATGCCAGGGCAGTCAGAATTTGGACCTCTTCAACTATAAATAAAAGCCAAGAAGAAACTTTGACAATCACAGAAAGGAAAAATTGTGGTTGTACAGTAGGAAGTATGAGAGTTCAGTTGTTCCTGTTCATAACCAGCAAAAAATAAAGAAGGAAATATTTTTCTAGCCTTTCCCACAGAGAAAATGAATCAGAAATATGTCATATCTGGTGCTGGTCACTTCTATTAAGGAGCAAAGCCACTTTTGTTTGAATCCACTTTATTATATTTCCATTTAATAATAACTTGAACTGAAACAAGGGAATCTGAGTTGACTTATGTTTTTGTTTTGGAATTTTCTTTCCCACCAAAAGTTGCTTTAACACATCAAATAAGCATGCCAAGAATGATTTAAAGCTTCTTGGTGTTCACACATAATTCTGAGCTTAATGCTAGCCTATTTTTTTTATTCAAACTGAAAACCTGGAATTTAGGGGGACAATGAGGTACATGTAGCAAATGGCTCTTGGGCAATAAACACAACAGATGATGGCTGAAGGCTCTGCCTTTCCTCTTTATCTCCTGACACACCCTAAGGTTTATGAAGTTACACAATATGCACATCCACCCATTAGGTTTTATTGCTTAATTACTTATCAGGGGGAAAAAATGAAGTCTCCCACAGTCACCTAAGTTAGAAAAACAGAATTGATTGGGCTTTTCAACTTCTGGTGTGCAATATGCCTATGAAGAATTAGAATAAAAGAAGGTTACAAATCTAGTCTAACAAAACATACAGACATGTGGAAGCACACATTATAAAGCACATATTAAATGTTGGCTAGTATATAATCTAAAGCCAACCAAGCCTTCCTAGGCCACTTCTTTTTTGCCCAATTGACTATTCATGCCATAGAGCCTTTCTTAAATCCTGCCAACTACACAAATGCACCATCTGAAAACTGATTTTTCTTCATAAAGCATTCCTGACTATATCACAGATTTAAGCATTACCTAAAATCAGAGGGAATAAACTAGAACCTGTTAAACATGAAATAAAATATCACACACAATTTATCTGACATAAATCAACTCAACTGCACTTCATTGAGTCAAAACTAGTTAAAAACCAGGTAAAATAGAGTTATTTAAGTGCATTAGTAATGGTAGCTGCAATGTTATCAGGATATAAGAGAGATCAAAATTCTAAGGAGAGGTGGAACACCTTATTAGAGCAACCAGTGAGGCTGAGGTGCAAAGAAGCAGCTTTCAGGCACCCAAGTCTTCCTTCAGAAGTAAGCAATCCATCTCTCATCGATTTCTCAGTACCTTTGTTCCAGTGAGGTGCAGTGGTTGTACTGGTTATAATAGATAACCAGAGTCAAAGGGTTCAAGGCTTTATCTGCAGTTTTGCTACAGGGTTCATTTATCCCTTTGCCCTCTACAAATTCTTAGCTTGTTTCCTCATTGTTAAAGTCAGAAGAATACTTCCCTACCTCAAAAGGGTGCTCTCTTTGGGGAAATGAGTGGTTCTTTCCTAAAGTGATTTACTGAAAAACCTCTCAATGCTGCATTCATAGTAGTAGTTTTGCAAAAGTAAAAAATAAAGACAGATTTATATGTACTTTAAATGTTCTATCAAAGAAATCCTACTTTGTCACTGAAAATATAAGAAAGGCAAAGCAAATTGCAGGGGTTTTATCTATTGCTTAGTACTGGAAGCTCTCAAAGCTCTCTTGCAAAGGTTGAACCACTACCCTTACCCTCTCTTCACAGATAAGGAAACTATAGGGCACACAGAGAGCACTTGTCACATAATAGTACTTAAAGTAGTGAGTGAATGTCAAACCTGCCTCCCTGTTTACAGGCTCTGAGACCCAACCTTATTAAGGACTATGCTGTTGAAAGAATGCTTCAGCTTTGCAAAGGCATCTTAGTTAAGACTTCAGCAAAACACTGAGCATAAGAGATTAAAGATTCAGAAATCCAAGTATCAGTTAAGTAAACGATAAAAAAAAGAAAGCTAAAATAAGGGCAGGACAAAAGGGAGGTTGGAAGGGGGGAAAAATTTCTGCAAGAGAAACTGAGGAGAAAGAAGCCCTGTACCACAGAATTTCTGCTATAGGCCAGGATGAGCTTGTGAGAATTGCATCTGCAGTCTACAAGGACAACGGAAGGCTCAATAAATGAGGAAACATCTATTTTATGGAACTGAAGCAACAGCTATACTGTAGCTCCTTCAGAAACAATTGTAATTACACAACTCTTATCTTTGGATAACACTGTAATTAGAATGTGTCATCACTCTAGCCATGATTAAAATAATTACTGTAAAAAGTCCCTTGTAAGTAGCATTTACTGTCCTGGTTTCCAAACATGTACAAGATTATATTTTTTAAGTATAATTGCTTTTCTGTTTGCAGCTCAACAGTGTTTCTCTACCCACCTTCCACTTCATACAGCCATATGATATTCTAGCAAAACTTTAACATATGTAAAATACTTACAGCTCTTCCAAGTAGGGAAAGTTCTTGAAGGCATCTTCTGGTAGTCTCGTGATGTTATTCATGCTGATATCTCTGGAAAAGAACAAATACAGATTTATCAATTACCAGGAAAGGATTTTTACACTCTATGAAAAGGATAAGAAAGCCTCATTAGATAGTATGGTAACAGAAAAAACCTATTCTAGTATCACACAGTAATACCTCTTTCTAGAAATTTGCATGCTGAACTTTCAAGTCACTATAATTTGAGAATCAGGGTGCAGCAAAGACCTATAAATTGGGAAGTTGACAAAATAAAGTCTTCCAACACCTCTAAACAAAAGTAATTACTGTGAAACTACAGGGAAGGCATGCACAGAAGAGGCTCTACAGTACTGTTATCACCAGTACTAATTTTTACCAACTTACATACAGCTTTAACTCAGATGATTAAGACTACTTTAAAACCACAAGCATATGAAAAAAAAAAAAAAAAATTTGGACCACCCACTACGCAAATTTTCACCCCACAGTGTCTTTAAAAAAAAATAATACATGCATTAGGACTTAATAAATAGCTTCTGGCAAAAAGGCTTCTGGAACAACTGGCAAGAATAGCAGAAACATGTCCTAGCTCCACCAAAGTCTTCTTTTGTTTTGTTTTCCTTCTATAAAACCTATAAAGTCCTCGAGGAAATAGTTTTAAGCAGATTTCATTCTCAGTCCATGAGCAGAGGGAAGCTGGCAGCAAGTGCTTACATGATAGGTATGCAGACCTGCTCAGCTTTTTTCTTTACAAAGCAGCAGTAAGTGGCAAACTTGGTGCCATCACCTCAGTTCAGACCTACACAATGATCACAGATAATCCAGTCCTAAAGCAAGTTGTTACTCAACGTGAAAAAAAGCAGCATGAAAACAATTTTGTTTGATAATTAAACTAACTGCGTAACAACTCATGACATAATCCAAGTTGTTACTTTCTGCTTGGTTATTGGTTTGGGTTTTTTTTAGTATGCTGTTAATAAGCAATTCAGTAACACTTAGTGGAGCCTTCCTTGCTTGCTGTCTTCCACAAGTTGCTCTCTAGTGTCTATATGCCACCTCCCTACAGAATTTAGATTAAAACAAAGCCACACTCTCATTTTATCTCACTAATGGCCACTGAAGTACCACCGAAGCTCCTCCATGACGTTAACAACTGGCACTGAACTGCTGCACCACCTGTGCAACAGAGACCCTCAGGCACTGCCTGTGCATGTGAAAATGGCACTCTGACACTAAATCTAGAGCCAACCACTTCTCTAAAACTCCTCTCTTACAGTAAATCTAGAGGCAACTGTTTCTCTAAAATAAATATTAAAATAAGTATTAATTCAAAAAATAAATATTAGTTCAAAAACTTCATTTCTCATTTCCCAGTGTAAACTAAGGAAGTTGTTCTGCAGCAGCTGCTAATAGCACACTAACCTAACTCAACAGCAGTGACACCAAAATAAGGTTCAGCATATACAAAACAAACCCAACTGTGCTAAGAGCCCAAATAATCCACTATGGTGCAAAAGACTCCTTCACTAAGTTCCAGAAGGAGCTGAACTCGAGATGCTTTGTCCCCAAACTCCACAGCCCATATGCTTTAAGCAGTGTTCTGTGCCTTGCAGCAGCCTGGTCACAGTACAATGCTGCTGTTGAGGATGTTTTTCTTCTTCTGCAGAAAAGTAAATAAATCTATCAGGTACATGAACTGTGATTTGTCTGCTCCATGGGAGACTGCAACTTCTATTCTCACACATTTTTCAAATTGTCATAAATACACACATTTCACACATCCAGGCTTGTCCTGTCCTTTCTACAGGACTGCAAATCCACTTTTATTATCAGCTGGGAAGCATTTATGAATAGGGTAGAAGAGCAAGAAGACAGTGGAGACCTTGATCTTAAGAAACAGTAACTGGTGCAAGAAAATCACAACCCTCAAAAACTGTCCAGGTGATATAAAATCTTACTGTCATATAATAAATATAAATAATATAATAATATAATAAAATAAATATTATGTCACCATAATAAATAGTGGTGGGAAAAATAAGTCAACAGTACATAGCATCAGAAAGCACAGTATGAACTCTTATGCATGACTCTGGCAAAGATTTTGGCTGCATCCACATTTGTTGCACTACACAGTGGCTCCTTCTGACAGCTGAGATAAGGAAATCATATCCACCTGAAAGCAGTGGTCTTAAAATTGCCACAGCTATTAATGTCCAATTTCAGAAATGCTCTGTGCAATCCTAAAAAAGTCAGTAAAAACCATGCAGGCACGCAGAGTGGTTGACATCCAAATTCAAAGCAATTTTGGCTTTTTCTGGGATCCGAAATGAACGAAAAATATTTTTTCCCTGTAGCTTCAAGTGTTGGGCTCTATAATTTTAATTTGGGAAGGGGATTCTTTAGATGTAAGCATGAAACAGATCACCTTAATAATGAGGACTTGAGAACCATCATTGATATTCTCAAATTTCACTGAAATCTATGTTCAGTGAAGCTGAATTTGTAACAAAACAGACAGAAATATAAACTGTGATTGTCTTTATCATGTGAATCTTCCGGGACTGCTTATCATGATGCCTTGCTAAAAAGCTGAAATCTTTACTAAGTCTCTGTATTTGCCTTCATTACACGTGATAGTAACTGTGGCTAAATAAGTCAATCTTTATAGCACTGATTTGCAAACTTTGGGGAATGTCAGAGCACCAGCTCTCAAAGTTTCCTAATGATCATCATACAAGTCTTAAAACAATTCTTGCTTAGTTAAGAACATTATGTAAAAGCAGCTTTGCTGATATATATATACACACACACATACATATAAAATATTTTTTCATTTCACTCTACAGAATCTCCTCAAAGAATAAGTTCGCAGGCACTATACACTGGTAATAAAATATTAAGTTTTTCATGAGCAAGAATATTACAAACAATATTAGGAACACCCGTGACACTAAAATTAGATGACTTAGTAACCAGTCTCTATAAAATTTACCTAGTTAATTTGGGAAGATATTCTTAATAAAACATAATTAATAGAAGAATTACAACAAAAATGGTGGAGCACAATATACTATGACAAAATAATAACAAATAACCCCCAAAACCACGGTCCAAAACAAAAATAGCCCTTGCTATGTTTCTAGTGTTTGTATTTTAGAAAATAGTCGTTTCACTAATTCTAAACTTCAAAAAAGAAAAGGATCAGTCTATGCTGTTCAAGAAGGCTGTCTATTTAATAGAGATAAGTATCAGTATGTCCCTTGACATGTCAAAGATAGCTCCATTGAGAAGCTGTGATACACCTCCTGTTTCTCTACTAAAAACCCCTCAGCTCTGTAAGCTCAGAAACCATTTGAGGTGCTAAAATATAAAAAAGTTATCCTGAGAATAAATAAAAGAATATTAATAGTACTATCCCAATCTCTAGTAGCATTCATGATGCTATCACACAACAGAAGGCTCATGTCAGCAGTTGCCTAAAGCCCCTTTTCAGCAGGATTAAGCTAAAAGACCTACTATAGATTGGGTTATTACATTCAGATACAAGCCCCCTAAAAACAGCACAACACCTGCAAACCTTTGAATTGCCACCAAACACACGTGCACACAGAACTCCCAACAAACAAAACACCAAAATCTCAAAAAGCTTGCCCCAAATTTTACTGGTAAACTGAAGTTCAGACTCAGTATCCAAAAGGCTTGCAACGGTTTTCCTGTTCTTCCAACAAATCCCCAGTCTGGTCTGTCAGCCCAGCAAACTACACTTCTGACTTGAAATCAACTTCAGACCCCCATTTATATTCGGGACGTTTTCCCCAGACAGTGCAAAACAGACACAACAGTTCTAAGAGATGTTAGATTATGGTAATACCATGGGTTTACACTGCAGATTCATCAGAAAAGGGAGAAACCAGGGTAGACCTGCACCTCTCAGCAAGTAGCCATTAACTAGGTTTATCTGTACTAAACAGCCAGGCTAAGTCTTGGCTCACTGATCAACATTAACCAAGGCAGAGGTAGCAGATGCCTCATTCCTGGAAACATTGAAGGACATGATGGGGCAAGAAGCTGGCACTGAAACTAAAATACGAGCTGCCAAAGGTGGTAACCTCTTTAGCAAGAGATTGCATCTCCGGGGATAACATGAATCACAGCCTTAAAATTACAATTAGTTTCACCATTTCAGGTAGGAGAGGTGTAACACTGAAAATAAAGACAACTGCACTCCCTCCTACAGTGCCATGGCTGCATGGGACTGAAGGATAAAGAAGGCTTAAAAAAGGTGCTCTGCCAGCACCTTTGTCCTTCTTCCAAGAAGGTACTATAGAAAAGAATAAAACTAACTAAAATTAGTAGCTTGCAACTATAAATGTTATTTCACCATCCCAGGTAAATGCAGAGGTTAATTTTTACAGGCAAAAGGTGTAAAGTCAAGATACAGTACTCTGGCACTCATTTGCTGTCTCCAGCCAACTCAAGTAGATCCTTTTAGCTTATTCTGACAACTACTTGAATATTTATTCCAGCTGAGTTTAGCAAAGTTTCCTGCTTTCACCTAACACAGAAACACTTTAAAGTCATTAAAAATACTAACTGGCAATGATAGTAAAAGCAATTAAAACCTTCCTCTGTTGAAAACAGGCATCAAATGAGATTTCTGTGTTCTTGTGAATATGAAACAGTTGGGTTTTCCCTATTTAAAGCTGTTGTGTCCATTTTCCTCAGAAGAGGAAAGCAGCTTTGCTGGACACAGTAAAAAACACACAGCACCACATCTCATATAATGCCCAATATCTAATCACTTTTAAATCAACCAGCAATGGAGACTTCAGAAAACTGAACTAGAAAACATAATGCACTTAAACTTTTTATTATACTCCTTCTGCAATAATTCCAGTTCCTGATGTGAGATTTTAGTTATTTGGACTTTATTTTTTATTAAGGATTGTTGATTTAACCACTAACCAAAGTCAAACATCCCCAGGCTTCAGGATGAGCAGAAATACTTTGTCTCTTGGATTGACAACTTACTAATTCTCTGATATTTTAAAAATAGAAACTCTCATCTTTAAATAGTGGCTTCAATCACAGCTTTCTTAAGTGGCATCACACAAAAGAGAATTAATGCAATGCACAGCATGTCACAATGTCTCCTGCAGGCACAGGTAGCCTTCTCTATCACTTTCAACTACTGCCTCTGCTATAAAGGAGACTGACCCCTGTTAGATTTCTCTCTTCATTCTAGAGAAATCTAGAAAGAACAGAGATGATGGAAAGGGAGGAGTGGGATGGTAAATCTTGCACGAGAAGAAAAGCTGCGACAACAAAAAGGGACCACAAAATGGTAAGTACTTCCTGTAGGACAGAAAGGACAACAAAATGATAAATAAATGAGCCCAAGATATAAGCACAGAATAAAAGCAAATGACCCAGATTAACTGATGGGTATTGAAAGGGACAACAATGCCAGTCTCTGTAAACTGAGAGACATTTAGCTGCAACAGTTTTTTTTTTAATGACAATACCTACCATTCCTAACTTCATGCCCTGCAAAAATGTGCACATTTTAGGCAAAGAAACTTTCCTCACAGCTCTGGTGTGCTGGCATGTCTCCTAAAACCCACAGGAGCTGCCAGTATTACACTTTCTGTCCTAGCTCACAGTATATATTGAACTGGGGACACACATACCTTCCCTACCACATCCACATCCAGACACATGCTAATGGCCTAAAACACATCCTTTTGTAAAAAAGGTCTTAAGCCAAATAAACCGCGAAATACCTAGCTACAGAAAAGTGAAATTAAATCTCAATAAAACCAAATTTATATTGGCTGTTTTAAACAAGTAAGATCAAAATACATCCCTGTGCTTCCTGGCTGTTTATTAACAGCTCTCTACCTTTTGGCTTTTCGACTCCGTCACGTTTAGAAAAGAAGAGAGAAAGGGAAGGAGCGAGATAGAAAAAGAGAGCGGAGCATTGATTGAAGGAAAGAAGGTCATGTTTCAACATGGCACCTTTAAATTCCTATAAAATACTGCCTCTGAGCAAGCTTAACCTGTTTGTTGATAGATAATAGCATGTAATACTGCAGGCTCCATTCAGTCTTTTCCAATGTCTGGGCTGCTTGCCACTGAGTTATTTAATTATAACACGCAGAAAATTACTTAGGCAGAGCTATCTATATTTGAATAAAACCCTCCTACCTACCTGTATAAAACCACTAGGTAATAGGTCTTAATCTTTTATAAAATTCCCCAGGTAGTAACCATGATTCAGTTTCAGCAGACCTAGGAAAAGCTGAGGCTGTTAACATTTTTAGAAACTACATTAAATAAGGCAGGATACTGCAGATGCACCTCATCATGACACTGGGAAGTACCCAGCAACAATCAGTCATCCACTTCCATTTGGTCTATTGATAACATGGATAATGACCTGATTACATTAATACTCATGAGGATAAAGACAAAGCAACATATATTCATAGCATGAGACCAATGATTCTTCACCAATATTAAAAAAAAAAAAGAAACACAAACAAACAAACAAACAGGACTGACTATACAGCTGCATGGCAATGGTCAGTACTTTAAGTCCAAGTCACATCTGTGTTAACCAAGAGAAGTTCCTTGTGTTGTGGCAGCAGGGACAGGCAGAGACACTGGAGCCAAGATAAATGGGCAGGGGGAGACAAGAAATCAGAGAAACTCAAGGTTAGACTAACATTAAGTTGTACTGCAATGCTACAGTCTTGAAGAAATACATTCAGTTCCTTGTAGAAACACGTTCACATAATGAAATTCAATGTGATTTTCATCCAAATCACACCCTTCAGCAGCCAGTCTCATGGGAGAGGAGGAACTGAATTACACCCCTGCTTTAAATCTTCTTTCCCATTTAGCCAGTTCCTTCAGGATGGTGATAAAACCACTGAAGGGACAGAATAAATGAATTTGCATGAATACTGTCTCATATCTTAATTGTACTCAGCATGTAACGAAAGCATGGAAAGTCTAGAAGATCAGCAAGAAGTTTTCAATTCAATTAAAAAGAAACAAATTTGGTAGTAGAGCTCTGTTTTATCTTCCTGATGACAAAAAGCAAGCAATTCTCTTCCAGAAGCACCAGGTCACAACTACTGCTTGGAATGGTAACTGCACTATGAATCCAAAGAGTGCATATAGATATATGTCACATGCAGACATGCCAACCTTAGCAGTGAGACATCATGAACAGGAAGAAAAGAAATACCAGGCAAAGATGATGTTTACAGAGGAAGCTACACATGGAAAGCGTCTGAGTTGGCAAAGATGTTTGAGTTCAAAATAAAACTCAAATAACAAGCGGAAAAATTCATCTCTTGCCTTTTATATATTACCTACACCTATTACTGCAAGGTATTATGTAATAGTATAATTCCTATACTATTACCAAACATTTCTGTGGTGATAGGACCCCAATATTAGACTGGCATTGTATTTAAAGTTTGCATTCTCTCCATTTCTGACAGTCACAACTACCAGTGCCCATCTTCCAGTGGGGAGGGTCCACAGCCAGGACTCTGCAGTATTAACCATCCCTATCTCCAATCCTTACTGCCACATCTCAACACATTTTTTCCTCCTAATACTTATCTACTGCTCCCTTTAACATGGACAAAGCTGATAATGACAAAAGGGAAGATTTTAAACCAACTTTTGCATTTAGATTTTCCTTTTTGTTATTCCATCTCTCCCCAGCAATCTTAAGCATCCTTCTACTGCCTCTGACATGATCACAGAGACCTCCAAAACTTAAAAGCACAGAAACCTATTCTGTACTCACAGGCCACTTCTGGAGTAACAGAAAGACTATGAGACATGACATTTTTTCATTTACAAGCATGCTTCATTTTCCAATTCTTCCAGGAAAAGGCTCTTACAAGAAAGGAAACATCTGAATATTGCAAGCCTTAGTCAGTATCTGCTGAGACTGGCTAAGTGAGACACAGATTGCATTCCCACCCAGCAAATACACCAGCCATTTCTAAGTGCCCCTGCTATCTCACTAATGAGCACAAGGCCTTATCGCCTGTTGTTTGTATTGCAAGGAAAGGCTGAGGGCCCTGCTCAATGGGCCCGGTGCTGCACAAACACACAGCTGGAGACACTCCTCACCTGGAGGCGTTTGCTGCCTCAGTGCACTAAACAAACAGCACGGCAAGGAAAACAAGTACTGAGAGGTTTGTGAAGTAAGCTGTCCAAAATCACCAAGGGAGCCCAAAAACCCTTCCAGCTGCTCAAGGCTGCTCCCGTGTTCTATGCCCAGCTACTATCTATCATGTCCTTTCCAAAATCAATTAATTACTTTCTTCCCCCACCCCTTTCGTTTGTTTAGCAGGAAAACAAGACAGGAGATTATTCTGACAATTTCTTGTTTGTCAGATATGTAGGTTCTCTCCATTTGGTAGTAGCAGAAAGATATTATGCTCTAATTTACTCACATGCAACGTTTCCATTCACTTTTCTGTGGCTCTAACTGGAAACTATGGGACAGCACACTTGGGGATGAAGCACTTGACCTGATTTTTCATGGAAATAATCAAACTTCAGATCACCACTGATCCTGGCTATTAAAGAGGATTTTGATTATCAGAAGTTTTAGCAAATAGCGGTATAGAGAGCCTTTTTAATTTATTCTTTTTAAGCAGCATATAAATCCTGTAGATTTCAGTAAGCTTTTAGCATTTTGCTGAAGCAGAACCTACGACATTTTCACTGGCAGCAACTGAAAATGTGCAAAACTTCAGGCAGGTCTGTTCCTGCAAGAGAAGCAACATCTCCCTCTTTCTGCCACCTTATCTCTCAAGTTATTTCTCCTGCTTCCTCCTTCCCACCTCACATCAACCTGTTGTTGATTTTTTTTTCTTCCAACATGTTTCTTTACCTTTCAGACATAGTAACCAGCTCTAAGGTACCCTATTCATGTAGCACTCAAGTCATCATCAAGACCTTAGAGAGAACAATACCTGTATGCAAAGCCCTATTTTGAACTGGTATTTGAGTCACTGCATGCCAGTCATTAAGCAATCGCACACACAGTTAATGGCTTATGTTGACACATGATAGGGAATTAACCTAGAAAAAAATTCCACTGCATTATTATGAAAGTGATCCCATCCTGGAATAGGAATATAGTGCAAATTAACATGCTCATCAGTTAATTTTTAAGAGCCATACTTTGGGTGCAGATTACAGCGTGGAAGAGGAAACAAAATGTATTTCAGTGCAGGAGTATTTCTTTTACACAGAGATTTACAGAGGTAGAGATTATTTATAGCAGAGAGTAAAATTATGCATTATTCAGCTTCATAATTATTTACTGTAGTAATGACATGGAACAGAGTACAAAAAAAAAAATCAAACCATGTGACAGGCACATTAATTAGGCAATCTGACAGCAAATCTGTACCAAGATACTCCTCCTCTACCTATGAGTATTTATCACAAAATTTGAATAACCAGTAAGACAACAAAGAGGTCCACGGACAAAACCAGGTGGGAACTCAGATCATCCACATCCCTGATCTGTAACCAATCTGCATGTCCTGCTGTCACCCAAACTCCTGGTAGGAAAGCTTTCAGCAAGGTTACATCACAGCTACCCTCTGACTTGGGATGTTTTTTAAAATAACTTACACAAAGTGACATCACCTTAGCTCAAAACACATGCATCTAAAATCATACATTACAATCATCATCTTTGGCAAGACTTGAGATTACTTGTAGAAGTCAGTAAAGAAAGCAGATATATTTCTATTTCTTTTAACCCACAAGTCTTCATACATTGGGAAAAGGGGAATGCAGCAACAGGTTACACACTTAAGAGTTCAACCAACTATACCCTGACTGTGTTTTTTAGGGATTTTTTCTGTAATCAGATGGTGTTAGATGTCTTTTATGGAGCAGCAGACTCCTATGGTACTAGAAGAGAAAAGTACTGAAGAAGACAGTGGGAACTTCACATTAAGAAAATATGCCACATATAGCTGATGCCTGTAATAAAATTAACACCAGAAAACCAAGGAGTTTTAGGGCATTTGTTATGTTTTAAGTTAATAAAGTTTAACACTATACCCTCAACTAAACAGTTGCATAGCCAGTTGCATCAATTGTGCTTGCCATAATGGAATCATCCTGAATCATCCGTCACTAAGGTTAACTATGTCATTTTAAACAACTCTGATTTTTCTACACTGAGTTGTCAGTTCCAGGTTTAATACATAGCTGTGTTTTAAGTTAAAACATACTGCAAAACTTGACATCAACACTACACACACGACCGAGCCACAGTTTTGTCCATTACTAGTGAGGAAGTCCTCAAACACTTTTCCTTTATCAAACACTTTCACGAACAACCATTGCTGAAGCACCAGAACCCCACCGAAGTATGCAACCAAACCAGTTCAATGAGAACTGTCCCGTCCGTCCCCCCCGCCCCCGCTCCCAGTCTCAGGTTTCTGCCGCACAACCACCGACACCTCCACGGCACGTCTCGTTCAATTTAACAGGTTCAAGGGCAATTCCATAAAACTTAAACCGCCTTAATAGGAGTCAGGAGTCACACTCACCCTTTGGACTCCAAGGACATTACATCCCTCTCCACCTAGCAACACTATATTTAAAACAACAAATGTCTCACACCATAAACTCTCAGTTACAACTCCGGACACAGACCCAGTGAGCCACAGCCTTGCCTCGCTCCCGCAGATACATTCCATGGATTTACAAAGGTTGCTTTCCTTCCCAATTCCTGGTTACAAACGAGAATATTTCTGCATCTCTGGGAGGCAGGAGGAGGCTAAAGCTACCCATGTTTCTGAGCTGTGCAGACAGAGCCTTAAATCTGTTTACTGATAAAAAAGCAGTGATATCAATTCACACATATAAAAATCTTCTGTCCCAGTTTCACTGTGTTTTTGCTCTGCTGCAAAAAGAGAACATAAACAGCTATAAATTCAAATTCATAAAAATGCCAGCTTTAGGAACTCTAAGTACTTTGAATTTTATTCATTTTCTTCTGGTTTATTTTGGTCTTCTAGTCTGTCCCACCCAATCTTTAGAAAGTAACTAGAACCTCAAAAGTCTGGACAAGACCTACATTTTTAGAAGGCTAAAAACAAAAAAATAGCAAAACAAAACTGCTGTATGAACACAGTCACTTATACAACGAAGCTAGATGACAAAATCTAAATGTCACACTTAGTCCCAACCCATATACAACAGTTTTAGCATTTAAGAAGTTTTTTCAATCACATATAACATGTAACCTGGATGTAACTAAAAACTATTTCTGGCAAAAAGCACTCAAAATATCTATGCTGTGGGAAAACTAAAAGAACATAGTATGACTTCCTAGTGCCAAAATAGACTTCATGGCAGCAGCTAGAAGGGCCCTTTTAGAACCAAACTTGCTTTTATGTAGCAATTTTCAAGGTATCCTAAATAAACTGATGAAGAACAACCAATTTTGATAAGTTTTGAAAATTTTTGGTCATCAATTATTGCATAGCATTTTAACATAAGAGGAATTTCTACTTTATGATGATGAAAGGATTAAAGTCTGCCAAGTTTCCCATGTGGCACAGTTCATGTGCTCTAACACACAACCCTTGTGTTTCTCTCAGGAAACTGTACCTTCAATAATTGGCAAAGTTGCTGCCTATTGACAAGGAGTATAGTTGAATACAAGAATCCAAACAGCCTTATCAGTCTCCCTGATCTGTAGAGTTATGATAGTTTCAACTACATTTCTTTTTTTGGTTTGAGATTGAGAGGAATGAAGGATTTGCCTTTACAAACAAGCTGTGGGTCTGCTGGTAGATAAAATTAGTGCTGAGAGANGAAGTCTGTACTCTCAAGTACCTCAGCCAGTGGGTAAAGAGAGAGGGAAATGCGGCTGGGAAATTGGGATAAAAAGGAGGCTGCATCCTCCAAAAATCTGGGAGACCCCAGGGGAAATGTCCCATGGCCTCTCCCTTTGTAAAAGGACTCCTCTGTCTCCTTTTTGGACATAAATTTCTGGTGTTTGTGGATTAATTTTCCTAACAAGATCGATATCCAAGTTCCTTATAGACACATATGAAGACACGGGTTAAGCATTCGCCTTAGCTTCCAGTGAACCTTAGACATGAATTAAAATGAAAGCTGCCCAAATCATCTGCCAGGACACTCTTAGAGAAGAGCTACAGGTTCAGCTTCTATTTCAATAGTACAGGACTGAACAAAGGACATCAAGGGAGTATTCAAACCCAATTTTATTCCTTCTCATACAGAGTGCCAGGAATTATCTTGTTATTATCTGACTTATCACAGAGCTAATTATTTCATTTCAGGAAGCCAAATTCATGTATGCTTTTTGCCATGTGAAAAAACACACAACTCTTCTCAGATAGTTCTCTAAGAGTCGGGCTGCTTGACCATTCCCTCAGACAGGTGAGCCCGGCTCCAGGCCCAGGAAAAAAAAAAGAAAAAGAATCTATGAAGGAAAATAATCTGTCTGAATGAAGAGAAACCAAATGAAAGCGTAAAAACTCCTCTTTGTTCACCAAGAGATGAAGGAGAAATGTACCTAGCATTTCCACTTCCAAAGGTCTGAGGACAAAAGGCAGACTCTCCTCTCACCTGAAGCAGAAAGCCACATAAATTGAGGAACATCACCTCTGTCCTTTTGTTTAATGCTATTACTGTGAACTATGCCTAAATGTAAAGAGGCTACCACAAGCAGCCCACCTCAACCACTGACAGGCCTAATGAGCAACTAACACATCAACAAGTCTTCTAGAGTAACAAAGGCAGATCAACTCTGGGACACTGGACACTGGGCCGTGCTCAAAATTTGCCCCTAACTGGAGGATACATCTCCAGACTCCCAACAGTCAGAGAACCTGCTTCTTAGTCAGCTGAGTCTCTTTACACATTTAAACTACAACTAATGAAAACAAAGAAGATTTGCAGGGAAAAGAATACATTTTTTTATTATAAAAGAAAAAGTTTGGGGAAAAGATTTTTATAATGTACTGGACCAAGCACTAGAGATGTGTGAGAAGAGGTGACAAGTTTCAGGCACAGAGACACTTTCCAGGGTCCCTAATGGTATGCTGATGTGTTTTGCTGTTGTAGAGCTTCCCACTAACCTGCAGAGGTTGTCCCTCTGTCATTACTGCATACAAAGGAGCCAGCACAGCCTGAGCTGGCAAGCTATACGAGAGTTAAATGCACACTGTACACCAATTAGAAAAACGCTACAGTAAAAATCATCTGCAATTTCAAGGTAAAAAAGAAAGTAAGAGGAAAAATATACATTAAAAAGACCTCACTCATTCCCACACACACACAGAACAAGTTGAGAACACTGTTAGCATGGGGAATCCAGTCCCCCACACGTTCCCGTTCCCTGCCAGCACATTCACAGTAGTTTTCAACAAACATCTACACAAGTCACTGGAAGGCAAAAAAAAGATCTGTGTTCTTTCATACAATTACACAAAAATAACTGTCATCACAACCATCCTTGTGGTAGAAAAGTCCATATTTGCCTGCAGTGAAATCCGTCTGCAGCTGCCCTGTGGAAAAGACAGCCAATAATTGGCTTCTTTCACCTCTGTTAACCATGAACAAAAGTGTCATTCAGCTCCCAAAAGGATAGAAGGCACCAATGGATGGTCAGCTCTCCGAGCCAATGGGCTGGAATAACAATAACCCTGTAGCATTTTCTTTTTCCTTTTGTTTAGTCTTTCAAAGCCCTTAATTAAGTCCCTCACAAAGCACCCCTACAGGCTTCTTTCAATGAGGCATTACACGCCTGTTTTCTTGTATTGAAAGAAGAAAAGTAACAGGGATTTCTGAAACACATTAAGCAGTACACACAATTTCCACGTATTCACAACTGAAATACTGTTACATTTTAGCTTTTAAATATTATCATCAATAACAAGAAGTTCAATCTTACTGTACTTACTCTTTGCTGTACACCCCTTGCTAAATACACGTAGTCATAAAACTAGTCTGTCTGTGAGAGTTCATCCAAACCCAGAGCAACACAGCAGCTCCCAAAATGAAAGCATGTGGAACAAGGCATGTTGAGGGAACATCCCTCATCATCCTGAAGCAGACAGCTGAGAAAGGACCTGGTACCACTGACACCGTACATGACACATCAGCATTGTCTGGAAATAGAGTTGGTGAAGGCTGAAATATAAACCTTGCTATGGAATTGGCCTCTCATACAATTAAATGCCTACTTGCATTTAATATAATGAGGGTAATTTGTACTCCACTATTCCGGACCAAACTGATTAATACTGATGACTGTGTATTAAACAGGACATTTGAGGATTACATACATTTTTCAGCAGTGTAGGCAGATTCTGTTTTAACAGAAATGCTACAGAAGCTTATAATATTTGAGCCATAAATACAAAACAAAACAGTTTTAAGAAAACACCAGTGAAATGTCATCCTCAGCGATGCAGGCTGGTTGGAGGAAACTCAGTCATCTAATCCCTTCCCACTCCAAATCAGTCAAAGCAGCAGACTCATGTGGTCACTGTTTTTTGGGAGGCATTCAGCGCATGTGGTGAAGGGCTCAGGGGTGCGTAGGGAGCACCAGGTACAACAACCACTCAACAAAGCCCAACCATGGTCCAAGCCCTCCAGCACGCTGCTGCCTCACCCCATTATCCTGTAAATGCCCCTGTCCTGCGAACACAAGCAGCTTCCCTGCGGGAGACTGGCCCAGCCAGTCCAGCCAAAAGCTACCAGAATCATTACCAGAGGATATTTTTCACATCAAAGAAACACGGGCTGAAGCTCTAGTAAGCTCTAAAACACCTTCTACCCTGAAAGAAAACTGAAATAGCCTGTTTGCAATTGAGAGAAACCCCTAAACCACAAAGAAAAGACATAAACATTTTTATTACAAACACCAATCTGAGTGAATGCAAAAAGCAATGTTTTAAAATCGTCCCTAGACCACCTACGTATCAGGCAGGCACTCTTTAACAAGCACCACATGCTATAAAGAAAACTGTGTCTAGGCAAAACCTGGGGCTGTTCGGCTTGCAAAAGAGGAGGATTTGGGGTGACCTAATTGCAGCCTCCCAGTACCTGAAGGGAGACTAAAAAAGAAATAAAGACTATTTACAAGAGCATGTAGTGGCAGAACCACGGGGAATGGCATCACATTGACAGACAGCAGGCTCACACTGGATATTAGGAAGGCATTGACCACTGTAAGGGTGGTGAGACACTGGATTGATGCCTAGAGGAGTTGTGAGTGCCCTGTCCCTGGAACACCCCTTGTTCAAGGCCAGGTTGCATGGGAGTCTGAGCAACACGGTCTAGTGGAAGGTGTCCCTGCCCTCAGCAGGGGGGTTGGAACCAGGTGAACTTTAGTCCCTTCCAACCCAAACTACTCTATGATTTCATGAAAATACAACTGGGTACAAACCAATGTAGACCTTTTTATTCTATTAAAAAAAAAAAAAATTTGTATTTTTTAAAAATACACCAGGCTCAGCTGCTTGTAACTCTGTTCACATAATCCAAGAAGCAAACTTCCTTTCAGCAATGGTAATCTAATAATACTCAGTGATTTTGCTTTTCATAGATAAGATGGCCTACTTAGGTATTGTACACCAAAATCTCTTTCTAGTCTTACCTTAGGCCACTGAATTAAAGCCACAACAAAAAATACATGACAATCACCTGTCTTAATGGTGTTCCTGTTTCCTCCTCCTACAAAATATGATGTAATGATACAAAAAAATAAGGAGAAAAAAAACCCAGCAATGTCTACATGGCTTGGTCTGAAGGCCTAATTCCAAGCATATATTTTCAGAGAGCCTATTCACAAGCCTTTATCAGAACATCTCGTATCACTGACCTTACCAGAGTTCAACATTGATAAAGGAGGAATTTGCACTCAAGTTCTACAATATTATTGATAATTTCTGTGATCATTTACCACAGCAGTTCAGAAGAAACTCTTCTCTAGCAGCAAAGAGTAAGAGAACGAACTTACATTCTAAAACCAAGCATGAAAGCTCATCCTAAGTGCATCCAATGCATCAGCCACGATACAAATTTGTATCAAGTTGATAAAAATACTGCTAGAATATCTGATAAAACTGCAATATAATGTGAGAATATGCCACTGTAATATAATACAAAAAAGCAAAACAAGACTCCTTCCATCCTGTGCAACCAAAGGCCCACATGAGGGCAAGGCTTTGCATCTCACGAGTAACAAGGTTCACTGACTAATCTGCTGTTGTCAAAAAACACCTGACCCTGACTAAACAACAACAAAAAACAACAAACCCCCTCAAACAAACCAAACCAAAACCAACTGACCAAACCAAGCAAATATGGCCACAAACTAAAACACAGGATGTTTCATTGAGTTAGCAACATGACTAAGTACCTCTTTCCATTGAGGGTGGCCAGGGAAGCCACTGAATCTCCCCCTGGTGACATTCCAACCCCACCTGGACAGGTGCCTGTGTCACCTGCTCCAGGTGACCCTGCCTTGACAGGGGGTTAGGCTGGATGATCTCCAGAGCTCCTTCCAACCCTAACAATTCTGTGAAAACAAATGAAAGCAGGCAAACGCCCCAAAACTACTCAGACATTTGAGGCAATCTCAAACATGACTACTGGTAAGGAACTGCATCCCAAACTGGATAGCTGTGCTAACCAAATTTAGTAGGATGGTTCTGGACTTCTGGATTCTACCCTAACATGAATAAAATGAGTTATATTTCCTATTGCAACAACATAAATCAATAAAAATTCAGCATATTTTCTAATTTTTAAGGAAAATTTATACAAACATATGAAATGTTTAACAAAAACCCTCTACCAAAGAGAAGTGATGGCCATCACTTGCAATTATAAAAAAGAGGTCAAAGAAGCACTTATTACAAGTGATTTTCTTGAAAAGGTTGTTATCTCTTCAGTTTAACTTTATTCTCAGTATTGAAATGGTTATACCTATTTAAAAGTGATCAGATTTTAATCACTTAACTGTCAAAAAAAAAAAACAGTTTACTTAATGGAAACAGAACATTTCAAGTATTCACATGAAAAAAACACAGACCTACCACACTAACTACCTGGTCCACACTCTTTGCAACAGAGATTAAGGCTTGTCAACGTTGATCACATACACAGAATCAATTTTTATACAAACACATCTAATTCATGTGTGATCAAAAAGCAAGCAACCCACAAAAGGCAATCAAGTAATCTACACGTGGTTCTAGCTTGCTTACAAACAGAAATAGTACATGCATTTTCCCAGCAATATGCATTTTGCAGATGAACACCAACAAAAAGCTTGGTTTATGAACACTTATCTCCTTGGTTATCTCCATGTGGACAAAGATGGGCATATTTTTACATCATCACAGCTATTCTATAAGCAAGGAAATATACTCTAGCTCTTACCTAAAGGCAGCAGACCAGTGTAAATTCACATTAAGACAACTATAATGCATACAAGGTGGACAAAACATACCCTTCTGGAGCTTCACTAATAACATGATCTGGTTTGTCTTGTTCCCTTTATTTTGAAGAAGTCTGGTTCCTTCTACCTTGAAAGACTGTGAATATGAACTCCACTGGATCCATAAACCAAGGCCAGTAAAACTTGTCACACAGCTTGAAACCTGCTGCTAACACAGACACCCTTAAGCTATTGACACCCTGTTTCCTCATTACCAATTTAATAATTTACATCCATTAACACACTCATTTTTCCAATTTATCACCAGCAAAATTATGAAGGTAACATTAAAAAAAATAAAAATATTAACGCCCTGAAAGTTCACAGTGGGGAACGGTTTCTATTGAAACTGGCATTAATGCAACAAATGAAATAATGCTCTGCAATTACAATGCCAGATTCCACAATAAATAGAAATAGAACTGATATTCATTACCCAATCTGAAAAGTGTAAAGCAGATGCAGTGATTAATTTTAAATTTTAGCTGACGGACAGGTGACAGATTAGAGGTTTAAGATACTACCTTAGGGGAAAAGGTGAGGAAATGCACAAAATATGATCACTTTTGGTCTGTTTTTCAACAAACACCAGGGTATAAAGAAGGCAATTTTATTTTAAAACATACATAGCTTTCTTAAGTTAAAACAGTTTTTTTTTTTCAACATACACAAAGACAGTCAATTTTACAAATATTTACTGTCATTAACAGTAGAGTTAAATAATTATTCCATCTTAGCAAGAAGATTAAATATTCAAAAGTTCAAGACAAATGGAACCTTTTACTACTTTTCATTATATTTACCACAAAATAGGTAGAATAAGCTCTATTTATAGTAAACGCAGTAGAGTGAAGCAACCCATCCCTTACATATCAGATTGTACTTTTAATAGCATATAGATTAATAAACGTTACAAATGAAACAGCTTTTAGAACTAATTCTGTACCACTCAGTTCAAGAAATTCTCTCTTCTAACTACCTCTGAATTAAAATAAAAACATTTTTAACAAAGAATGAATGTCCTTTATCCCTCCTGGTCTTTACTATTCGTATTTTCTTTTCTTTCATCCATACTGTGTATTAATAAGGGCATCATGGAAGGCAAATAGAAGGCTTTAATCTTGAGAAATTTCCACAAGATTAAATATGTATTTCTTTGCTACCACAGGAGTAATCTATCTGGCAGCATTGGATCACATTCATCTTATAAATACACTTTAATACTGTATGACTGAACAGCTGCCAGTAGAAAGAAATGGCTGAATTAATGGATGTTTTTAGGTACCTTGAATGCCTTTTCCTTCGTACCTGTACTGCCCCAGTAGAGTATTGAAGGGCACTGTGAACTGGCATTTTCCTGCTAAACTCATAGGGCCTTTAGTTGAGGGAGGGATGTTTAAGAGTTTGCTTATTCAGTACATCCAGTAGTTTACTTTTCTGCAAACTGAAGCTTAACATGCTATTTAAAAGGTATAATTTATGTTTCCAAGACAGCTCCAGGCACTGCCTTGTTTGGAGCTGCTTACCAAGCAACTATGTTTCTCCAAACAAACTCGTGCAGAGGCATAAAGGGCAGTAGAGGTAATTATTGGAAGGAAATCTCTCCCTATGCCAGAAAAGAACTAAACTTGTGTGTGTTAAATTGCATGGGCAAGTGAACGCTGAAATAATTGAGTATAAGTGATAGCAAGCTCTAGCTACAATCTTCTTGAAAAGAAATTAAGGCAGGGATAACATAAAGTGGGATTGCACAGGCAACATGAAGGCAATATCCCCAAACTTCATTCACATTCACAAACATTCATTATACACGTGCACGTGTATAAATGTCCACATTTTCCCTTACATACACTCCCCCCACAGCAGAGAAAACCCTTCAGGTAACCCAGTAATTAAATGAGTGTGCTGAAACCTAAAGCAGTTAAATTGGATTCTGAAATCCTGGATTCCACACAGTTTACTTATTCCTCATTAATCTCTCCACAGATGTTACCTTTGTAACAGCTAAGAAAGCTTAAAATATGACCAAGATTTTCAGTGTTTAAGATGCCTCTTGTGCTTCATTCAGCACCTTGTCTAAATGCATGCAACACAGGGCAATAAGTGCACTGAGTTTCCTGCCTAGCCCTTCCCCAAAAGCCTTGGGCTATTGTGTGAAAACCTAATGAAAGGTACTTGCACTGAAAAGCTGGTAAAGAAAAGCTGTAACAGAATCTCCTCCTTTCGAGCTGCACACCTGGAGAAAAGAGCCTTTTCCAAGACACCAGCAGTGCACTGCTGCTGCTGACAAGGCAGCACAACAGGGCCTGCTTCTGCTTTTAACAGCACACGAGGTTTTTTGCTGAAACTTCTTGGGGGTTGATCTCATATATTCTCTGAAATTATACTGTGTGCTAACTGCTTTTAAAACACAAAGCAAATAGGGAGCAATATCCTGCATTTCTAACATCCTGCGCACTTCAGGGAGACCTAAACCAAAGAATGACTATTTCATTGTGACAGATTAAGAAGTAATTTCATTTAAGGCTATGCTTATATGTTTGAGCTCCCAAAAGAGTTAAGCAACATCTATAACACTGACAGATCTTAAGGCTTTCCCAACAGTTTTGCAGATATGAATTAAAAAACCTGCTGTGAAACTCAAAAGAAGCATCTGCTAGCACTGTTCTGCTGCAAGAACCCATCTCCTTTACCAAACTTTAAAATTTTGTAAGTCATTCTTGACTCTTTTAGCAAAGCCCTTAGATTAAGTGGCTAAGCCAGATACCTGTATATTCCTGCAGATTTCCATTGATGTACAATAGAGCTAAACAAAACTCACCACTATCATACATAAAGATTCTACTTCAACACAAACACGAGCAGGGCTCAAATCCCAAGGCAAGGTGCTACTACTCAATGTTTTTTCTTTAAACATGTAAAAGACTTAAATGGTCATACACAAAACTTACCTACACATACTTAAAAAGACTGAAAATGGTCCTACACAAAACCACCTCTACACTTTGCCTGTTGATTCTCATGGAGATTCATAAGTTCTCTTAAGAAACAACTTTCCAATTTGACAGTTCAAGGAAAGCACCTAAAACCACCTTAAAACTTACTTAGCACATAGGAGGACAGTAGACACTACACAATTCTAGTTCTTTTTCTCAGTAACAGAACAATGCAACTAATGTATCATCTTTTGAAAGAAGGGGACTTTTTTTAAATATGTAGATATATCATAAACACTGTAGAATCCTCAGTGTCTCCAGTACCTCTGAAGTGCACTGACGGGCACTTGCAGGCCAGAGATGAAACAGAAGCTGCCTTTTCCCACTGAAGATGCCAAAGGACAAACTGGTGGGAAAGGCAATTTGCACAGCAAAGTGGCCAACAATATCAATCTTGACCTTTTTATAATAAAATAAATCAGACTGAACACCAAATTCACTGAGGCAAGTTCAATTAAAAATGGCATGAGGGACAAGTTTTTTTAATGTTTACATTATTATTTCACTATTCTCAGCTCTTGATGGCACTGAACCAACCCAGACAACATGATGCACTTTGCCTGAAGGACATAGGAAATATATCTGGTGAGGCAAATACCAAGGGTATTTGAATATTTATCTAATGTTTGTTACAGAATTTCTCCCATTCGTGCTATATTGGGAAAAAAAATTATTTTGTGTAAGTGAAGATACAATGACAGTGCAAGCAATCCTACTCTTCAGTGGGATTTCAGATATATTATTGTTTTTATGCTAGTCTTTTTTGAATACATAGACTTGTTTTACTGGCATAATTACTCAGGAGAGTTGAAGAGTTTTAAGGAGGAAAAACCGGTCCTTCTGCAATACTGCAAAGTATTCTGCTGAAGAAGTAAACAACTGCCACTTTTTATCCCAAAACCAAATTAAATCCCTGCTAATGTTCTTGAGTATTGAGATATTGTATGGTTTTGGTCTGAAAACCAAAACCTGCAGTAAGCAGGTTAAAGAAAAACAACGTGCAAACAAACTAGTTGAAATTTTTTAGAAAAATGTCAAGCAAGAGTTTGTAAATTCTAAATAAATGACTGACCTGACACTGAAGAGATACAATGCCTCCAGTAAACACAGCCATAGTAACACAGAGCCAGCAGATTTGCCCTTGCAAAAGACATGGATTTTCTACACCCAGCAAGACTCATACTAGGTTCTGTAAAATATTAACAATTTGGTCAATATTAGCCCATCCACTTCCATTGTTGTTTTTTTTAAACTGAATGTTAAAACCAACAGCAGTGAAAAATTACCAAAAGGCAGAAGCCTGTGCAGGCCCAATCATCAGTGACTATATTCTCAGTGTAGGACTCTTTACAACCATTTCCTTTTCTCTCCACAGCTAATTCCAGGAAGGCCATCAAGACCCCAAGAAGACACCCAGAACAGTGAGCATTTCGTGTCTCAAGGGAGCAGCTACTTGAGTGAAACTGTGAATAAAGATGAACAAGAAATATGTAGGTTGCTGCTGACAATAGCTTTGCAAACTTCCCTTGAAGAACGTGGAAATCTGACAACTGTCTTCCAAACAGTGCAGAGCTCCTTTCAGCAGGTTGAAGGACTCTTAATTTGCAGGAGCAGCTCACAGAACTGCTGAGAACACTACTATAGGCATGTCCTCCAGTCTGGGAAAGGTTTCCCTTAGTTAAAAAAAACCAACACATTTCTAGGTCTTCCAACCATGACACCTGAAAGAGAAAACAACCTCTTCACAGCTTCTACATGCACGAGTGGAGTGAAGGTGAGATCCACCAGTTGTGCCACATGAAAAACACCATGCATGTTCCCAGACAAAATGACTCACTGCACCAAAGAGAGAAGCCTGCATTCGAAAGTCACAGGTTTCACAGTCTCTTCACTTTTCCAGATGAACAAACTACATCTGCTACTAATCTGCATCAGCACTTAGAAAATAGCAAGGAAACTTCTCTAGTAAGAGTTATTTTTTACATAACATGAGATAAAGTTTTAAAAAGGAGAGTCAGGATATTCCATATATCAAATTCTAGTAACAAAGAAAGGACTTAGGCTATACACCACTGACTTCTGACAGTAAAGGAGCAGCGAGCTCCCTCAAACATCCTTTCCTAACTTGTACCATCTCCTCCAGCAACAGGAGTAAACTGTCCTGTTCTCCTGCCACAACCCTAAAGCCTTGAGTTCAGGAAAATCAAATCCTCACTTTACAAGCTAACACACTTTCATGTCCTGTTTGGATAGCAGGGAACAGCAGGTGCCATTTTGTGAAGGGAAAGCAATGGGCACGGCAGAAACCAGCCCCTGGGTCCATCCCAGTAGGACCTACAGCTATGCTCATGTCTTTTGCATCTTCTGAACACTCAATACCAACCACCACAGTGCCCAAAGGATTGAAAAAAAACACAGTAGAGTATCACATGCAAAAGAATGAAACCAACCACAGTGAACTGTACTGCATGGTCTCTGCAATACTTTTGCAATACACTGCATAGTTCTACACCTGGGGTTCTTGTGCCACTGGAAAACTGAGCCAGGCAAAGCACAACAGTTTCATCAAGAGCACTCGGCTCACAGCAAACCTTATGACCAGCTTACCAATGAGCCGTGAAGCCTCCAGCCCCCTGCCCTTGCAGCCCCACACAGGGCTTTCAAAGGTGGCAGTGAAACAGCCCATATGTTTCCATTGTCACTGACACGCCTATTCAGAGTGCAGCCGTGCTGCTCTCCCCACCAGGGCACTGCGGCAGGCTATTCATCTCTAACTGTGCACATGTCAAGAAGGTAATGGCAAAACTCCCAAATTAGAAGACGTTTTCAGAGAGCAACCTTATAAAATACACAATTGCATGAGCAGCATTATTAAGCTAAGCTGAACAGGTTTAGGCCTTCCCTGTGTACCTCTGAAATTGCACATTCATTTATGATTTACTACTAATCGTGTAACCGTTTAAAAGTCCAAACATACTTGCTTCAAAGTCTTAGGGTGGAAAATGTCCTTGCAAGACCCAGAATTTCACAATTGGTTGGAGAGAAAAAAAGGAGGAGGCACACCACTTTAAAAGAAAAAAAAACTAAAAAACCTTCATATTTCAGTAAGAAATATGCAGCTCAAATGAGTGCTGCAGAGATGGCTGTTTACTCTCCAAGGACCTGACTTCTGAGTGTGCTCTCCACAGTCCTCTCAACAACTTCACCTGACTTAAGATTTTTCTTCATTTTGGTGGGTTTTTTTCAAGGTAAGTAATTAGCACTTGCTCTCTTGGAAAGAAGATTTTTTTTCTTACCCAGAGATAAAATATAAAAAAACACAGGAGAAAAAAAGAGGCTGATAAAAATTCCTGAAGTGATATTCTTATTTCCCAAAATCAAATATATCCCTCACAGATGTCAGACTGCAGTCCCTCAGGGAATATACATCAGTATCACCTGTCCAAACATAGCTATCTCTGTTTTTTAAAACACTTTATCATATTGACTAACATGCATAATGCCATCAGCTGGCTATTACCCACTCCAATTCAACAGCAGTTTTCAGACACCAAGTTTGAACTGTTATTTTTGAGATCACTCTCTGTGGTATTGTAAGAATGTGCAAGTATCATTGTGCCTTCAAATTCATGTTGAAACTGAAATACAGATTTCCCTTACTCTTTCAGCAACAGGACTATCTATGTTTCTGGGAAGTGGAAAGTGCTGAGCTTGTCACAATCATGTAACAGTTAAATAATTCTAGAGCAAAATAAAATGGATGCTGCTGTGCCATATGCATTTTAAAACAAATGACATACAATTTGAAAATATTGGAAACTTTCAACTCCAGTGAAACTCACTGAGAGGAATAGGAACTTAGCACTTAAAAAAAAAAAAAAGGTCAACTGTTTTGCAAGTATATCACAGGTCATTTTTTCATTATTTAATTACATTTTCCAGGTACCCTTATATCTACTACTGCATGTTTCCAATTTGGACATATCAGCTTTATTTGGAAAAAAGGTGAATGAATCTGGGCCTGATTCTGAAAGCTCTCAGACATATTTATAATGAGGACAGTATTCATATAGTAACATCAAGATTTTCCTCTTCTCTGTGTGAGCTCCTGTGACAACCACTGCTGCACGCAATTCCGCATCAACAAAAGCAGCTGCACACCCGGCAGCAAAGGAAACACCAACTGCTCCCTCCACTTTTTCAGCAGGGTTGTTCAGAGCAAGCTAGTGGTGAGAGTGCACTGAGAACCAATATCACATGACCAGAAATCTCTTTTCAAACCAAAGTTTGAGAACATCGTATCAGAAACTGCAGCAGTACCTGAAACGCAGATATGAAAAACTACAGAAGAGTATTTCTCTGCAGCAAAATACCACTGTTGAAGCAGATGGTGAATCTACCAGGTGGAGAGGATGGCTGGGGACATCTAATCCATGACACACTACTGATCTCTATAAGCAAAGGTCTTGGAACATTCAAAACCCTGGTGCTTCAATTTACAAGTTTCTTCAAGTAGGGATGGCTGCTCCTGCTCTTATGCACCTTATCCTACCTTTGTCTCCTATTTCTAGGATCATACAAATCTCTAATTCCTCCTCAAGCTATTTTTGACTTTCTCCTTCTTCAATACAGAGACACAAAAATACAGTTTGGGAGCACAGAGCTGCTGCCTGAAATACATTCACCCCTTAAGAGAGAAACTGCTGGCCAGGAATTTCATGCAGCTTTGCTGAAGAGAAACAGTCCCATCCATTTCACTCCCTTGCTTGTTTGTAAAACAAGGATCAGGCAAACCTGGCCTGTTGGCAAATCCCCCCAGAACACAAATGAAACATCAGCTCCTACTCATTCCCAACACAGAGGCTCATCTTTAGGAAAAGCACAAGGGTGGCTGGGAGGAAGATCTCTGACATTCAGAGATACTCCCAGAGCCCCGCATGCTCTCTAAAATGTGATATGGGTGCTCAGCCCTTTGGAAACCTAGGCCAGTAATTTTCTCTGAGTAAATAAGAGTTTGTGTTCTGCAAAAATTGCTGGCTTAGATGTAGAATACAAAACAAACAAAGAGATCCTTGCAGAAGAGGTTTTTTTAGTTTTGTTTTTTAGTCCTTATATTACAGCTTCCATATTTTCCCTCTCAAGTAGATAGTTACTGGCAAATTCCTTTATTAGCATAAATTTGCCTACACTGAAGCCCAACTTTATTCCATGCTGAAGACTTATCTTAGTATTTATTCCCCAAAATCATACTTACAAGCCTCTGCCAGTAAGCACCAAACAAGAAATTACACAGGGCTGATACAAATGAGCTCAGTGTACAAAATACGTGCCAAATACCTGAGAATTACATGCTATGGCAGAATGTTAGGATTTTGGGGGAAAGGATAAAAGGTAAAGAGGAAAACACCAAATCTGATACCAACAAAAACATAAAAAAGGCAAAAATACTTACTAAAACTTTGAAACACCAGCCGTTTCATTTTGTGTAGACTACCTTTTACAAGACTGAAAAAAATTGGCCAGCTTAAAATGAAGATAAAGACTCCAGTCCTTGGGTGATATATGCTGGAATCACTGAATGTTCACCAAACTGAAATATGCCTCCTGTCTGTGGGATTTCTTGGGCCCATACAAATGTAACAACATTTCAGCTGACTTATAAGAATATTCAAATTGAAATGACATGACCACGTCTTTCTAAAAGAAGCATTGAATTACTGCTTGCCATCACATCACCAATACGTAGCACAGGCAAGTGAAAAACTAAATGGTTTACCTGTAAAACCTTCAAATCTCTAATTAGATAAGTCTTTATTCTATCTCAGGAGAATTGCAATTGTGCTACATTTTCCAGACTCAAAGTCACATCTGGACATCTTCACTTTTCATCATAACTCTACCAAACAGGATTAACAAAATTCAGCCAGGTCCTTACTATACCAGGATATCTGACCATAGCAGTACACTAAATGTCTCTATCTTTGTACCAGATGGATTAGAAGACACCTCCTATCTCCCTACATTTTATCACCATTCTACAAAAAAAAACCCCAGTGATAGAAAAAAAGACCAAAAAAAAAAAAAAAATGGGCAAGCTCTGCTCAGGCCAAACAGAACCACATTATTTTACCATTTATACATAAATGGAGCAAGGCATCTCACTCAGTTGTGAGAGTACGTAGGTATTTCCATGTAGCATTTACACCAAAATCCAGATTGCCAGCACTCTGTGATTTCTGAAGCAACCTGTAGTAAAAAACAAGTGAAAAAAGTATCTCAGCTCCCACATCTTGACCTCATAAAGACAGTGCATTACAGTACACCAAAATACAGCACTGTTAGCTTTAATGACGAAAAAAATCTCAAAATATCAAGATGACAATTTCACCCTGAATGTCTATCCCCTAGTCTAGGGTAGGCCCCCCTCTCACCTTGCACAACTCAGAGAAAGTAAAATTAAAGCAAGGGACCCTACCATTCCCTCAAAATACACACAAGAAGCACTAGAATGAAAACTATCTGTATTGTTTTCTCATTTCAAGTGCCTAAAATATAATAGCAGGCACTCAGAAGAAGCTATATTCCTCATAGCTGTCAGGCAAAACCTAAGTTAGCTAGGCCCACAGAAGATCTCTCCAAAAGTAGTTATCTAGAATTACTTGCTTTTAATCTCCTGCACAAGACTCATACAAGTATTAAACCCTCCAAAATGGAATTTGAGTTCTTAAACTGACGTCCATGAGAAGCACAAGCATATGTATATGCCTTAACATAATTTCCTCTCACTAGTGTGAAGTTTTCTAGAACATGGCATGTGAAACATCATAGCAAAGATCAGAAGCATACAGCACTGAAAAAAACCCAGACAAAACCCATTTTTATATTCTAGCACAGGCACCACTTGCATAGGCTACAGTTATTTTGCAATCAAGCAAACTGAACCTTCATAAACAGAAAAACTGGCAAATGGTAATTAAGAGTTACATAAACACCTACCTAAGTTATATAGAACAAAGGATTGCCTAGAGTAAAAGTATCAAGCAATTATTCTTGGTCATGTCATCCCAACTCCTCTGAGTTCCTCCCCATCCATCCCATCCCCTCAGAAAGTTCCAATCCAGTGCTATCAGCTGTCTTTTGAACAATTGTACATCTCCCAATAATCTCTTCGCTGAGATGACTGCAGCTGAGACAGCTTTATTCAAATTCCAACTTCCAAAGTTCCACAGTGACTCTAAAGTAGCGACCAGATATTCCATCTTTTCAAGCTGCTTGGTCTGACAGAATTACCCTCAAGAGACCTCACCATACTTTGGTAATCATACAACCCCCAACTATCACACCAGCCCCATTCTCCCTGCTTTCAAATCACCACAGTAAGCAAGAAACAAGCAGAGGATCAGTCAGGAGCTGAATAAACAGAAATAAGGAATGTGAAGGGTATTTTGTAAAAATATGCCTTTAAGGCACTACAGAAACCCCTACATGATCATTCATGGCAGCACTTTGGAAGTTAGGCTACATCATTAGACTTAGTAAAAAAAAAATAAAACTTCAGGAAAACAGAACTAGTAAAAAACTAAATACCAGGCTCCTTTCATAATTCTCAACTGCCTTGGAACTCATTCACTGCCAACTTTAATTGTGAGCAACTTTTCTTCAGTTGCTCTCATGGCCAAAGCAAAAATCTAGGCATATTTTTGCTTCAGTATCACAGAACATCACCTGTAACACTCTTGGAGCCATCTCTATGCTACAGGTTCTCTGCAGCTATGGCTGTAATCAAAAACTAGCCCTGTAGTAATGCTGAGGAGCCTTCCTGACATCAGTAAGGTGCATGACAGGCCACAGCAAAGTTTTCTTCTCTTCACACAGCTAAGGTGCTTTGCTTGAGACAAACATGTCACATAGGAGCGTGATTTCATTTTGTGTCCTCTTCTTCCAAACTAGCCAACTCAGAATCTCTGGTAACACATTGTCCAGTTCAACCAGGTCAGAAGTGAGTTTTTTATTGCCTCCAAAACTGTCTTCTACATACCCTAAACTTCCAGTGTCCTCACTACAAGAGAGACTAGTTAAGCTCAGAAGTACGAAGAAGTCATCACATTTTTTTCCTTTGGTAAATAAGGAAGCAGGAACTATACACAAATGGGGACCAAGAGTATCCTCCACTGCCACAGCGTCAGATAGATTGTTCTCAAGTTCAAGGAAGTTTCTTCTCAAGTTTAAAGAGCATAAAATCAAAAGCTACAAAAACTCATTGCAAAGCACACTGAAGTGTGTGCAGGTTTCCTCTCACTTCTGCTGTACGTGTCACATTGGCTGTGTGAAATTTACCTGCACAGTAAGGAGAAACTTAGAAACAGAAACTCTTTGGCAGCCTTCTCTCTAATGGGTGTTGGCTACGGAAACTTGTGCCCATTAGACAACTTCTGTCATGTTGCAGACACTCAGAGATGTACCAGTCCATTTTATAAAACAGCCAGACAAAGTAGAAGCCATAAAACCTTATGCTTAAATGCAGCTTTTACCAGAGAGACTTTATTAATTTGGATAACTTCCTTGTGCAGGAAAGAGAAGACTGTTTAGCAGTAAGTCCAGGGGTTCATGATGGCAGAGTCTAACTCCCTACCCCAAACACTCAGACACCACCCACCTTTTCTGCCACAGGGAAGACACCACAAAGTGAGGTCCACTTAACACCACATGAGCACAAAAAGAGGAAAAAAATATTTAAGCACAGGTAACAGCTGAGACCTGAAACTTCTATCATTCATCAAATATTACACAAGAAAAAAGGTCCAGTAATCTTTCTTCACCCAGCCGGAACAATTAAAAGAAACAATACAAATATGTAAGAGAAATTGGAAACCTCCTCAGTAAAATAAACATCCAGGAACTAAGAAGCAGGCCCCCTTTGCATATTAAGTGTAAGCAAATAAAAAGAAAGAAAAAAGGTGCAGTTTTCGATGGCATACACTACTGTTGTATTCTGAAAAAAATAGCAGTTCGGTACCGATCTGAAACTAGGCACCATCATTTGCGTGCTGTATTATATGTTGTAAACACGGCAAAGGTTTTTGTAATATCAGACTTGACCACTGGCCCATACTGGATCTCGCTCCACCCTGTGAAATCTGCGCTGAGAAGTGGGGCAAGACTGACAGGTTTTATTGTGAAACTTAACAGGTTTGTGGATTAGCAAAGCTACCGCATTGAAAGCTGCAAATCCCTCCTCGGTCATGTCTCTACAGACCAGCGCTCATTCTTCAATTGAAATTTTATTATCAAAGTTACCAAAGCTCCACACAAGATCTACCAGTTTGTGTCTGCCTTACAACATTATCATAGAATATAGGATAAAATGTTTTAAGAGGTTGTTCTTGTTCATTCACGAGCAAAACTCGATAAAACCTTCGATGTTTGATTATGCTGGTTTGTTTCAAGGTTCCCCGGGTGCTTTACCACAGTCAAGATTTTGTAAAAGCGAAGGTACCCTATTTAACCAGACTTACGCGTTCTTCCAAACGAAAATGCCTTAACTTTTGTGAGGAAACTGACTAGCCTGGCGACTGGCTTCTAGAGAAGAACCAGGAGAGAGGCGACTCAGGGCCGGGACATCCCGCTGAGGCACACACGAGGCCAGCAGCTCCCCCCCAGCCTCAGGACGGCACCGGGATTGACTCGGGCCCCAGCGAACCCCCCGAGACCTCCCCTTTCGCTGCCACTGCATCCGAGCAGCTTTCCCCCGGCCTTTTAAACCACCGAGGCCGATCCCATCGGGGTCGGCCGGCTCACGTCCGCCCAGCGGAGCCCCGGAGTGCCGCCTCAGGCCCTGCCGAGCCTCACCTGCCCAGCGGCGCCGGGCCCTGCGTGCGGCCCGGAGGCCCCACCGCGGACTCGGCCGGGGGAGCGCAGCGGCCCCGGAGCCGGCAGCGTTAGACCCGCAGCAACAACAACTACGCACACACGGCTGCCGGGGGTACCCGCCGCAGGTACCTCCTCGCCGCGGCTACCTGCCCGCCCGTCCCCAGCCCGGCCCACGCCCCGACTCACAGGGCGTGCGTGAAGGCGCTGAGTCCCGGTGGCACGGCCGCAAGCCCCCGCCCGGAGCAGTCCACGCCGCGGTCGCCGTCGCAGCTGCAAGGGGCCGGGCAGGGCGGGGGGGACGCTCCGCCGCTGTGTCCGGCCCAGCTCCCCAGGCCCCAAGCGACGAGGCCAAGCAGAGCGAGACACCGCATCGCCGACCTCGCCGGTGGCCCAGCCCCCCCGGCCCGGCTCGGGTCGGCCTGCGGGTCTCTGCCGGCGCCCTCCGCGTATGGAGCCTGGCCGGCTGCCGGGAAAACGTACAAAAACCCACCAAAACCAACGACGACGAAAAAAAATCAAAATAAAGAGGCTTCTCCGTTCGTCGCGCCTCTGGGGCTGCCTNTCCGCGCCCAGGGCAGAGGTGCGTATGGTAATGAGGCGGCCGCAGCCGCGCTGCCATTCGGTGCGGAGCCGGCGCGGGGCGGTGAACATGCAAAACTGAGCCCGGCCGCGGCCAACGGCCGCAAGGGGCGGCGCTGCCCGGCACCGCCCTCCCGCCGCACCCCCGGGGCCGCTCCCGCACGGCGCCTGGACCCCCGGGATCCCCGGGCCCGTCGTCCCGGTGCCCGCGGAAACGTGGCCGAATGAGCCGAGCGGTCGCGGGGCCGGGGCTGGGCCGGCCTGGGAATGACGACAGCGCCGGGCCCCGTGACCTCAGGACACCATTTCCAGCTACGGCATTACCGCGCCAGGAGCGTGCGAGCGCTCGGGCCCGCATCCCCTCACAGCTGGCGGGCACAAGGCCCCAACAATGCCGCGGGAGGAGATAAAGGCAACCCCGTTCGGTGTACTAGAGGGTTCCAGCTGGCGCTGCACATCCATCCCCTCTGAATGAGCACGGGGGGCCATGCCGTCCTTCTGCATCGGGGACACAAAAGATTCCGCGCTCCTGTTCCCAAAGCAGCAGTGACTGCCGCACAAGCTCTTCTCGAACCCGGTTTGCTTTGAAAGAACTGCTTCCTTCCCACACAAAACACTGCCGTGGCACCTGGCTTTTATACAACTCGTAGATTGCAACCAAACCTGTGCCAGTCTGGGTCCTTTACTCCTAACTACTTTAAAAAGACTACTAAACAAAACTGAAACCCTATCTATCCTTGTCGTCAGTGCCCTCCATCATCTGGGTTTTTTTTAAATGCTTGCTTTTGGATGCTTCTAACCTACAGCCACCATCAGAAACAAGCCTGCAGCATTAGCTTAGCTCACTCGTGCACCGTGCTCCCCACAATCACCACGTCCCACTGCGGATGGCATGGCAGTGACCAGCTGGGACCTCTCTCTGGTGGCCCACTCTGGTCCAGACCCCACAAGAGGCTCTGAGCCAGCAGAGAAAGCTGAAGAAAGCACAACAAAGTCACTGCATCCTGTCCTGGTGCACACCCCTATCACCTATTTTACATGCTTCGTTTGGATGCTCTGAGCTTGCCTGGGGAGTTGCCTGCCCAGCTGCACAGCCTGAGTCACACCCAGCCAGGTGCCTGTGCAGCCCAACCTGAACGGCACAAACACCCGCTGCAGACCTACGTGGGTGCACAGGCACCCTTCTGTCCATTCTGTAGATAAATGTAGATAATGCAGAGAAGCACAGAAAGTGGTCAGTGGCTGACAACCTGCCTCTGCCACAGCAGGGAAACGGCATGAACCACACCACAGAGCTCCGCCAACTTCCCTAAAGCCAGGAGCTGATTTGCAGTGGTAACTGAACTCTTAATCCAAAGTAAAAGCAACTGTGCAAGGGTGCTTGCAATGGCCTGGTGGCAGTTACTTCAAGTTCTGCAATTGCAAATGAAAAATTCTAAATACCTGCAAATATGTGGTAAGGCAAACAGACTAGGGGTGAGGCAGGCCTGCTTCCAGCAAAGAGACAGTGTTCACAGCAGCCCTGACCTGGCACTGGTGCTCTGATCACATGCTGGTCAGCCAGGAGTTGAGGAGCTCACACCTTACACTTCACCTTTCTGAGGACTGCCTGACATCCCAGAGGACACTCCATGTGGGGCTGAGGTCTGTCCTAATCACATCATTCTTAAGCTGACTGAAGTGGTGAAAAAAAGCAAAAGTAGTCTTTGTTTAAAAAATGGTCACTTGGTGAAAATTAAAAATCAGGCAGGTAAATAGTGGGGATCTGAAGATTTAAAATCATCTGTGCCCAGGAAAGTAGAGTGCACAGTGAGAACCCTAGAAATACAGATCCTCCAGCCACCACCACCTCCATCTCCTACATTTCTCCTCATCATTTTTCAACTTTTAACTCCTTTCTAAAAGTGTTAACGTTTTATATAGTTGCAAAAAATTGTTATTTTCTTGTCTTTAGGAATTATGTTCCTCATTAACTGATTTTATACAAGCAACATTACTTACCAGTAAAAAAGTAAGATCATTTTAGTAACAGGCTATTTGCTTGTCCTGTACCTTGTGAGAAATACGAAGTTCTCGAAGTTGAATCTACCAATGTGTGCTAAAACTTTGCCCTAAAAGTACAGACACATTTGGTTATCTTTTGTCCTCCATGGCTGATCTTGGCAGAGAAATGCTGTTGTCAAAGCCATGTTGTTCCAAGAAATGTCAGGGTCAAAGACACCATGCATTCATGTCACTTTCTGTGTGTGTGCTCAGGGATAGTGGAGGAGCAGCAACCAGAACAGAAGGGGAAAAAAATTTAAAGGAGTTCTCTCCACTTACTTCAACAAAACAGATCCAAACCAATGCCCATAAGAAAAAGTGACCTTTTTCTTCTACTACTGGCAAAGAAAAATAACAAAGCACTTATACTCACTCCACAAAAAGTCTCACTTCACTAACCAAAGACAATGGGAGCAGAAATGACCCTCGGTGCCTGCTTGGATTTTGGAAGCCAAATAGTAGCATGGAGGTTACTTTGTACAGCAGCAGTGGTACTCTGTAAAGCCCCTAGAAGTTCTCTGGACAAAAGGACAAAAGGTCCCTAGTAAAAGCAGAATAGCAGAGGTTTGTTTTTTTTTCTGCATGCTTTGAAACACTGGAATAGTCTAGCTTTTCCTCACAATCCTTGCCTGATTTTAATCTTTTTTTTTTTTTTACCAGCATCACTTTAGGTGTTTATTCCTTAGTGCAGCTCTCTAAAGTCTCCACATTTGAAACTCCTGTCCTAGGAGCAATCCACTGCCCCTTTTTATCCAGTCAATACTGCTTTGTGCTTCCAGTTAGTCCAGAACTCGTCCTAGTAAATTAATACTTCCCTTATTTTTTCAGCCTCTGCCTCTCCCTTGCTAGTACTGACAGATCACTGCTCTCTTCATCAACGACTCCCATCTCTCTCACTTTCTGCTTACACAAACATCTGCTTGCAGGCATTTATTGATTTTATTTTCCTTTATAAATAAAACCCTAACATTTTCTGTGAAGCTGGCTTATTTATGTAACAAAGATCTACATGCTAAGATGTTTTTAAGATTAAAAAATATGGCCATATTTTACTAAATGACCTATTAAACTAAAAATTATACCGTGGATATTGAAATTACCATAGTTTAAAAATCTAGTCTGAAGCAATCCTTAATATCACAAATTCCAAGAAGCAGCCCCCAAAATACAGCATAAGGCAGCAATTAGCTTATTTAATTAAAAAGAAAAAAGCAAAAGAAAAATCCTGAGGTGTGCTTTAAACAAGGTGAGGAAGATGAGGGTCGAACTATCAAGTCAATAAAAAACCAGATAAAACTAGCTCATTTTGGTTGAGCTGTGGAGAAACTATTCTCTGTTCTTCAGGGAAAATGGGAAGCCTCATAAACTGACCTATCACTGCATAAGATTGTCAGGATTTAGTGCCTGATGTATAGGCAAATGGTTTTGAAACTTTTGTCAGACATTTGGTGAAAAGGCATTAGGAAAGCTTTAAAGATATAGGAGGAAAATACAAAAGTATGGACATTGGATTTTTTCTTCTATTGCCACAAAAATGTACCCTCTTCTGACAAAAATCCCACTTCAGAGACACAAATTCATTTGGATTTAATGGGAGTTTGATGTGGAAGAGTATGCAGACTAAGACCTGAAGCACGAAAACAAAAATAAATACAAAGTGACTGTAGACTGGAGCATCAGAACTTGATGCTAGAGCTGTGCCATGAGAGGATAGCAGGTGAATGGGAATGCAAAGATCATAGTCATGATAAAAACGTTGTTTTCTTTTAAGAATTTATTAGACTTTACAGAAAAAAAAAAGGGATTTGCATGGAGGTTTGAATTTATGAATCGGGGTAAAAATGCAGTCAGTGTGTTAGTCCTGCAAGGTGAGCTGTTTCATCCCTGGTTTCCATCACCACTGGTTTCACATACCCAAATTACCCTCCATCAGAAATGCTAATGTGGCAGGGTGTGTCCCAAGGGCTGTTCCCTTCCCTAAGGATTGCCCAGACCTGGTATGCATATGTAAACACAGAAATGTATGCAGTTTAGAATATCTTTAAATTTTCTGCCTCGTGATAAAAATAAGCTTTCCACTCCTATAGGCTAGAAATGGACCTGAAGGATTCATCCAAAGCTTGCTGTGAAGAAGCACCATGTGCAAAAGCAGCTGCTGCTGCTGTTATTTAGCCCCATACTGCTGGGAAATTCAATTAACACTTGGATTCTAGTTATCCAGTGTGCTGGGTTTGGCTGATTGCTGGCTGGGGTTAAACCACAACACAGGGAAATTAAAGTTATGCTGGAGAACATGACATAGAGCTGCTGTGTGTGGAAAAAGAAGAGTCTGGAATATCTGCACTGATAAAGCAAGTTCTCTTTAAATGGATGTATACTTCTTCCCACAAAAAAGGCTGAAACTTTTACTCATTTGAACTGAAAGTCACTTCTGGAAACAAGTGACAAAAGAAAGTCTCAGCCAAGTTTAAAGCTTTGTTAAGAAAATCAAGGTAAAGATCCAAACCTTGGTATAGTAAAAATAAAGAAACAATTTAAAATTTCAGAAAAATTATTGGCAAAAAAATCATTTTGGTAGGGTCAAAAGTATGTTTCCCAAGTTTTCCAGAAAACTCATTTCCCAATATCTACTTTATGCCTCTGTAAAACAAGAAAAACTAATGGGCACAAGCAAGATCCATAATTTAGAAATAGCTCATGGAGAGTGAAGGAAAAAATATACAAGTTAAATATTAAATAGAAACCTGAGAGAAAATTAATTTTAAAATTGCTTATGTTTCAATATTACCTTTATATATAAACAATGCTTAACTTCCACCTGTTCTTGTGTATGTATTACCTAGATCCAGAGCATAATGTGTTTTGCAGTTTGGCCTGGTGATTATATCTTTGCCCAATTATTCCAAAAGATCACTCTGAAATGCAGTGAGCTGGGCTGCAAGTAGAAATGAGATGTTGTACCATAGCTAAAAGAGAATGACTGCAGGCAATTTATTCCAACACCCTCTGTAAATTGGATAGAGCAAAGCCAAAAGAGAGGACAATAGGCTTTGGCAGAATCCTTATTACTGGAGTAAGTGAGGAATCCCAGCTTTATTTTAACCAGTTTGTATCTCGGGAAGAAGAAAGGGAAGCACATTAACCGATTAGATTTATCATCAAATTGAGCTATCAGACACCAAGTCTTGGGGTTTTGGATTTTTCCTTTATGTTTCTTTCTCTCGTGGAATTTTGTTCCATCCTGTTGCTAAGAAATCATAGCGACCCATACTTAAGAGAGACTTAAGTCTCTTATTTAAAGAAGTTGCCGCGCTCGGGGTGGCAGGGAGTGTACCTGGCAGCACTTCTCTTACCTGAGGGTTTCTCTCAGAGGGGCAGAGGTACCTCAGAACTGGGTGGGAAGGGGTCGGGCACAGCTCCTCGCTTCGGAGGAGGATGGAGCAAGCCCTGTCCTGCTTCTCCTTCGCGGCGAGCCTTTGCTCGTGAGAGCAGCCGTGCAACTGGGACCTTAACACCCTCCCTCACTAAAACAAAAGGGACCTTCACCTCTGCTCAGGTGCTTCAGGGGAAACACTGGCATCCAGAGCCCTTATCCCTCACAGGGAGCCTCTCTTTTCCTGCCATGTTCAGGAGCCAGGCTGTGCTGCCTGGCCATGTCTCTGCCTCTCGTTCTAGGATTCTGCTGTCCTATAGCCACGGACCTCCTGCCAGCCAGGACACCCTGCGGCTCCAGCCACAGCTTCTTGCTGACTTTTTGACACATCTCATTTACCACTTCAGGATTTTGCCCATCCCTGCCGTTCCAGCTGCTGCTCTGAGCTTCCTGCTGCAGCCCATTTCACCATCCAGAGGGGCACTGGGCCCAGCTGTCCCTGGGTTTGTAGAGGAATTCCCTTTTCCATCCCTGTGTTTGTAGGGGAATTCCCTTTTCTGTCCCTGCATTTGTAAAGGAATTCCCTTTTCTGTCCCTGGATTTCTAGAGGAATTCCCTTTCCTGTTCCTGCCTTTGTAGAGGAATTCCCTTTCCTGTCCCTGGGTTTCTAGAGGAATTCCCTTTCCTGTCCCTG
>VZTB01005309.1:200172-219642 GCA_013397245.1 Thryothorus ludovicianus | reverse complement strand
AGAGGAATTCCCGTTTCTGTCCCTGGGTTTCCAGAGGAATTCCCGTTTCTGTCCCTGGGTTTCTAGAGGAATTCCTTTTTCTGTCCCTGGGTTTCTAGAGGAATTCCCTTTCCTGTCCCTGCCTTTGTAGAGGAATTCCCTTTCCTGTCCCTGGGTTTCCAGAGGAATTCCCGTTTCTGTCTCTCTCTGCCGCCGTTCTCACACTCAGGGCGGTGGCCGAGCCCGCTCCACAGCGCCCCCTGCCGGCGCGGGGGAATCACTGCACCCGCCCGGCCAGGAGCCGCCATCGCCCCTGGTGGCTGTGACTGGAACTGCACCAAGGGGAAAGCGCCTGCGGCACAGAGAGGCTGCGGCTGCGCTCCTGCTTCTCTTTGGGGTGCTGGTGGTGGTGTTGTTTGCCTTATGCATAAATACACATTAAAGAATTGGTATTCCTTTCCCCATACTTTTGCCTGTGAGCCCTGTTATTTCAAAGTTATAATAGTTTGGCAGGAAGGGGATCATATTCTCCATGCTAGGGGAGGTTCCTCCCTTCCTCGGCAGACACTTGCCTTTCACACAGAGACACCAAGCTGTCTTCAAAATTTGGAGCATAAGCAAGTCATTCTGGGCCAATTTATGCTATTTCAGTTTTTTATCATTGTCTTTTTTTCTCACTGATAGGTAATTTCCCATAATTTCTCTCTGGTTTGCCATGCAGTAAAGTTCAAGTTTTGTTCTGTAAAACACAGTACATATTTATAGTGCTGATTCAAGAACTGACACATGCTTGCACTGATGTCCTCCAAGGGGACCAGGCACTTTGCTGGGGATGGGAGCAAACCTACCAGAACCTGATAAATTGCTACAGGGCAAATGCAAGTAAAAAGATTTGGAGACTCCTAGGACAAGGCAACAAACCTATTAAGCAATGCTTTATAAAGGACAGAACCATCACAATTCTTAAGCAACAGCAATCTTTTATGATGATGATCCGTTTTTTTCCTTAGCTAAGTTGCATTCTTCTTGTCTAATTACTATTACTCTTGCTATATTACTTGAGAACATCCTCACAGTTATCTAAAGCTGTTGCTGTACATGATTAAACTGCAGCATGATCCAAGCCTAACATCACCAGCAGCTCAGACATGTTATACACACGGATGTTGTCTCCCTGGACTTCAGCAAAGCCTTTGACACTTTCTTTCATGGCACACTTCTGGAAAAGCTGCAGCCCAGGGCTTGGACAGGAGCACTCTGTGTTGGGTTCAGAACTGGCTCTATGGCCAGGCCCAGAGAGAGGTGGTGAATGGTGCCACATCCAGTTGGTGGCCAGTCACCAGTGCTGTCCCCTAGGGATCAGTGTTGGGACATCTTTATTGATGACCTGGATGATGGAATTGAATGTGCCATTAGCAAACTCACAGATGACACCATGCTGGGTCAGTGTTGATCTGCTGGAGGGCAGAAAGGCCCTGCAGAGGGACCTGGACAGGATGGATTGATGGGCCAAGGCCAATGGCATGAGGTTCAGCAAGACCCAAGTGCTGGGTCCTGTGCTCTGGCCACAAAAACCCCCTGCAGTGCTACAGGCAGGGACAGAATGGCTGGGAAGCAGCCCAGCAGGAAAGGATTTAGGGGTGTTGGTCAACTGTTCGAATCCAGAATGCAGAAAATATTTCTCTGCATGTTTTAAAGGATCCAAACCCTCTGACAAATATTGCTTTTAACCTTTATGCATGAAAAGGGCTTCCTAGGCTTTGGGATGAGACAGAATTTTCAGGAATGTAAATTAGATAGTAGCATAATATGTAATTTATCACAGGGTGAGAAATAGAGATTTTTGGGTTTGTTAGAATGATAAATAGAGGATCCTTGTCATTTATAGGTTTCTTCCTCCTTCATCGACTCCATATTCTGCACGGTTTGGGTCACAAAATGATTGGTTAGAATTTGCTGCAGTGCAGTGTTATGTGAATAGAAGTTTAGTTAGTAATTGGTAGAAAAGTAGAAATAATGTACATTTTGGGTGATAATTGGGTGAATTATCTTTAAGAGAACCTTGAATCTGTGTATTAGAGGTTTCTTGGTGTCTTTTTTCCCTCGTGCTAAGCCGGTGTAAAGCCTGGTGTGCAGAAATTGCTGATAAGGAAAAACAACCTGAAGAATGAGATCAACTAAGAGTCCAGTTCATTTTTTACTTAACAAGGCCTTAAAATACTAACCTCCCCTATCAGGGGAGAGACGTGGGAGTAGTAGAACTCCTACAGTCAACAGTGACTGAACATGAGTCTTCATGTGGCCAGGTGGCCAAGAAGGCCAGTGGCATCTTGGTGTCTACCAGAAACAGTGTGGCCAGCAGGATCAGGACAGTGATTGTTCCCCTGTACCTCGAGTCCTGTGTCCCGTTCTGGGCCCCTTAATTCAGGAACATGGAGGTGTGAAGCGGGTCTAGGCAAGGGCAACAAAGTTCCTGAAGGTGCTGGAGGGATGCCTTCTGAGGAGTGAGGCCTTCTGAGGAGTGAGGCCTTCTGAGGAGTGAGGCCTTCTGAGGAGTGACTGAGGGAGCAGGGCTGGTGTAGCTGGAGAAGAGGAGGCTCATGGCTGACCTTCGTGCTCTCGGCAGCTCCCTGAAAGGAGGTTGTACCCAGATGAGTGTCAGTCTTTGCTCCCAGGCAACCAACAACAGGACAATAAGACATACTCTTAGGATGTGCCAGGGGAGGTTCAGGTTGGGCACAAGGAAGGGGTGACTGGGTGTCCTGGGTTAATGATAAATTGTATCCCCATTCGTCTATTTAGCTCAGAATTAAATGTTGTACCTTTAAAAAATTAAATCTGAAAGTGAAAAACATGCAGTAAAATGTCTAAAGCAGTTGTTTTCAAAACATAAAAATAAAAGTCTTCAGCTTTCCTTCACACATGGCTGTGTTGTCAGTAATGTGTAAACTGCAGAAAAAAACTCTCCTTTGCTTCTTATTAATTTTTTCTTGGCTAACTAAAACAGAAAAGTTCTCCAGACTGTGTTTTTTTTCCTTTTTCTCAAAACTGTTTAAACCTACTCTAGACTAAGCACCCAAAAAAACACCAAGAGCTCAGCCCCTTGTCCCACCAGGCCTGGCCTGGGCCCAGCCTTTCCACCAGAAAAACCAACAGCAACTGAGCTGAGCTACAACTCACAAAAGAAACTTTCTGACATCTCTGCAGAGCAGTGAGAAGTTTTTGTTGTTCAGTGTTATTCCTTCATTTACTAAGCTAGAGTACTTTGTCTGTTAAATAAACAACTTTTTTCCACTTTCTTCCAAAATTATTTTTTCATATCCCAATTCAACTAAAATAAAAAAATAGTCCAAATTTGCCCTAAACCAAGACACTGGGCATTGGAATGGCTGCCCAGGGAGGTGGTGGAGTCACTGTGCCTGCAGGTATTTAAGGGAAGACTGGATGTGGCACTCAGTGNACAGCAACTGAGCTGAGCTACAACTCACAAAAGAAACTTTCTGACATCTCTGCAGAGCAGTGAGAAGTTTTTGTTGTTCAGTGTTATTCCTTCATTTACTAAGCTAGAGTACTTTGTCTGTTAAATAAACAACTTTTTTCCACTTTCTTCCAAAATTATTTTTTCATATCCCAATTCAACTAAAATAAAAAAATAGTCCAAATTTGCCCTAAACCAAGACACTGGGCATTGGAATGGGCTGCCCAGGGAGGTGGTGGAGTCACTGTGCCTGCAGGTATTTAAGGGAAGACTGGATGTGGCACTCAGTGCCATGCTTTGGTTGACAAGGTGGTGTTTGCTCATAGGCTGGACTCAACCTCAGACATCTTTTCCAGCCTAATTGATTCTGCAATTCTGTAATAGTTTTGTGAAGCAACAAGTTAAATACAACTTCTTAGGTACTCCACATTTATCAGAGAGATGACTGAAAAAACCCATGGCTATTGTAGGCTCTCAGCTTCAGTAAGGTTACAGTCAGAAACCTGTAAAAACAATAAGTTTTAGTAAATATACCAAGAGTTTTGTTTCTTAAGCTGTTTGCTCATGCTGAGGGACAGCTCACTTTTGTACTTCTTGAAGGAAAAAAAGACTTGCCTCAAATAATATCATGCAAAACTGCAAAAACACATATTTCATTTTCTTCCACTGAATTTTTTCCCACTTCTCAGAAGCATTTATCTTTATGATGCCAGCTACAAAAACTACAATTTCTTAGCAATAGATTGAGGCCTTCGGGAGGCAAACTATTTATTTGTTCTGTTTTTGCAAAATACAGTAGGATTCCAATACTTAGATGAATAGGAGAGGTTCTGGACTGCTCTAAAAACTCTCTATGAGGATTTTGCAGAAAAATCCTCAAATACTCATCAAAATTAATATTCACTTTAGTTTCATTGTATGTCTAATAATGTGTGATGACCAATGCCTAAGATGCACAGTGCAGGTCCACAACAATGCAGTTTAGCACTCTGCAATAAGAAAAAAAAGTCTAAAGATGCCTGAAGCTCAGCTGGCTCTCAGTGTCCTTTATGTGTGTATTTTAATTACTCTTTCTGACACTGCTGTGCTGCTCTGACCCTTGTTTTCCATATTTTTGTAATGTCAGGGGGAAAGCAAAGTAGGCCACTGTATTTCACTATCACAAGAATGGAAGGTAATGCATGCTCAGTAAACAGTGGGTATTTTCAAACTCAAATTCAAACCCAGCACTTCTACACACCACTGAAATGCCAGGAATAAATAAATTCCTAACTTTTGCCTTTTGCTTACAGCCACTTGAAGTAGGTGGAAGGCCTGATGACTTATTTCCCTGCTCTTAGCCATCTAGTCTCCAGCACTGATTAGATTTTATTCAGACAATGCTACCGTACTCTCAGGCAGAAAAGCAGAGCTGTGGATAAGAACCAGGCACAGGTGGTTTTACTTACTTTTAGAATTAGATGACTCAGTCTTGCATTGGTCAGGAAGTTGACTTTTTGGTGAAGTTGGGAGGGAGGTGCTTGGTTGTTTTAATTTTCCCCCCCTCTACAGATCTATCTTCTAGAAAGCCAGGGAGAAATCAGAAAGAAACATGAAAGAATGTCTATCCAAGTGCCTAAAACAGGTTATGATGGAAAAAAAATACAGTAACACAAAACCCTGAATAACACTTAGAGCCATGTTTGCATTCTATTCTATCAAATGAGATCACACAGACAGGAAAATAAAAATATTCTATTCAAAAAAACTGTGGGTGGGAGGGGAAAACAGCACAGAAGTTTATTCTAGAAGAAAACAACTGTTTCAATATCACTGTTTCTCCACGGGTCACCATTTCCATGTAAGGCTTTAAAAGACTGAACACAGACATCCAGCAATATTGGAATGTATCCATATTACTCCAGCTTTTATATTAACAGAAGCCATTCCTTAGACTAGATTTATCAATATATCAAATAATATAATTAAACAGATACAAAAGTCACACAGAGATCTGAAGATTGTTCAGTTTGGAATTAATAGATGCAGTTTCTTAAGCCTTGCAATGTGTGACAAGTTTTTTTGAGGGATTTTTTTTTGAGGAGAAAGTAATTATTAGCATGTGTCTGTTCAGACTTATTTTAAACATTTAGTTACCAATAAAATGCTCAATTTACTCACCCCTTGTCCCCCCAAATCTCAACCAACCACACAATTAAATCCAACAAAGGTGAGGGATACAGAGCTTGTTTTACTTTTCAGGATTTTGTCACTTGAAACCTGACATGTCCCTAAAGAAATAGGAAACAGTAACATACCAAAACTTCAAACTACTTCTAACTTAAAAGGCAGTTTTATTGTTTTGTGGTTTTTTATTATTAGAACTAGCAATCAGTTTTCTCCTGAGGCCCACTTCTGAATCTCAGATGTCTTTTGTTGAGTGTGCCATCTTGGACTCTCCCAGCTGGGGACAATTCCTCTGTAAAAGTGAACACTGCAACCCAGACTTTGCTCTGAAATCAGCTTCTCACCAGGATTTTAGAAGACCAAGAATCACAGAAATTCAAACTGCACTTGATCCATGATTTCCCTGTAATTCCAATGTTTACTTACCAACCATGGCCTCACCCTTTCCTTGTATCAATTCAACTCCAACTTTGCTTTTTGATTTACTTCAATATCTTAAGACAGCTCATGGAAACTATTCGATTTTTAAATAAAACTGAAAATGTGGTTTTATTTCCAGTTCAAGTGTTATCATCTACATCAAATTTTCACATATTTCTCCAAGTATTTTTAATTCACAGGCCAGCCTATTTAAATTTAAAAAACAAATCAAAACCCCAACCTGTTTTACATTCAAAACTGAAGCATTTTCTCCTATGTTAATGTCAGTTCATAACTCCAGAAACATTTTACTAACAATCTCACAAGTTGTCCTTTGAAGGACTTACAGAAATCCAGTATCTCATTACTTGAGATATCTGACTCAGAATGAGATATTTGATTCAAACAACTAAAAGATAGTATCTGACCCAGAATAATATGCATCTTTGAGATTATGGAGCTGGCTTCTCAAAAATGCAAAAGGTTCAAACTATTATAGGTACTTTATAACACTCTTTTTCTCCAGCAAATCACAAAACACTGGGTAGAAAAGAAAAGAATCAAAAACAAGCAGGAGACAAATCTCAGATTTAAAGTTCCTCACTTTGGATGCCTACACACGTGCAGGTGTTCATGTTATGCCCTAGAGACTATCAACAGCCAAATAAAGCAGTCTGTGACCTGTACTCAAAATGTAAAGTCGGAAAAAAAACCACACAAACACCACGTGCAAGACTGAATTTTTATTTTTCTGTTGATAAAACCCAAAAATCCTTCACAGCAGCAGCAGATGCAGAAGTTACTTGCAGAAATGATACCTTTTCTTATTGTGTCTGTATACCCAAGTATGAGAAGTGTGAGGGACTGCATTAACAATGCAATACAGGCACTGCTCAGTAGTAACAGAGACCAAGTTTCTTGGAATATTTTAATTGACCCTTCCCTAATTATTAAAGGGTTCTCATAGTATCAAAGCTGATTATTAATTAGTTGACTGTTATTGACTTTTCTTACTGCAATTCAAAAACATTTTATCAAATTCTACGTATACTCTTTATATGCCCAGATACACCTCTCCACATTTTGTAGTAGTTGAAAAACTGTAACGATGCTACAATCCAGAAAGAAAATGCTACTGCATTTAGCAGCTCTAGCTGCAGTAAATATTTCATTAGAGTAACACACCCCTTGTTCAGGAATACAAGGGATATGGTTTTTAAGATGAACATTCCTGTCTTGTATCCATACCTTTCTGTAATATATATATATTTATATATGGCTCTAAAACATCTCTACTAATTAACAATTAAATTAAAACACATCCACAATTGGTCTAACTAGTCATTTTGGTCTCAATACTTTAAACATTAGTTGTTCCATAAAAATATACAATTCAACGACATGGTTGTATCAGTAACATGAGGTCTTTTGAAAGAGACCTATGACATAAAACCAACCATGCAATTCAGTGCTCAGTGTCATCTAACTGATAAATATTTATACTGCATTTTCTAATTACCAGTATCTCCCAAACTTTTCTTTGCAGGCTTACCATGCTTACAGACATGCAGAAAGCAATCACATTTCTCACTTGCCCATAGCAATCACTTTTTTATTCCAAATAGATCAACTGACAAAGCACAAGCTTCAAGCTGCCATTTTTAGATTACTAACTTTTTCCTTTTCTTTCACATATTGCTTCATGTAAAATAAGACTAGGGCTTAGCCACAAAGCAAGATCTCTACTTTTCCGTTTAAGCCTCTAAAAATCAAATTATGCACAGTCAATTAGGATGTATTCATAGCTGCCAACAAGTCAACTGATACCCAGTAGACAATGAAGTTAATTCTTCAAAAGGTGAAGCTTAAAAAAAACCCAAACCAAACCCAAAACTTAAACTACACAAGTACAGCATCAAACCTGGTAGATTCCAAGAAGTGTGTCTCTGTCCAGGAATTTTCAAAATGGTACACAAAACTCATGCCACCATCAAGAACACATGAGATAAGACACTGTTTACAGATGGAGATGCCCTTGTTTAGCTATCACGATGTCACAATTCTGTAGTACAAACAAGAATCCCCCAAGTCAGAAGCAGTCAGTAATAAAACCCCAGACAAGTTCACATGTCACAGTAACCTGGCATATAAGACTCAGAACATTCTACTCTTATAACAGTAACAATCAGTAATTTAGGTACTAATAATTCCAGAACCAATACATTCAATATGTAAATAAAACTACAATAAAAGACACTAGAAAGACAAGAATGGTGTGACAAGTAAGATGAATAATTCTTCAGAAAGCAGAAAGTCAGGGAAACATCTGGAATTCTTTTGCACTGCATTTATGTATCTTCTGTTTCTCAATATAAAAATACATCTAGAGAGTCAAACCAGAACTGCATACAGTAATCATGTTTTTCCCCATAATTGCTTTAAAATTAGTACAAAATAATGTAAATTACAGGAATGACTGTTGCAAATTCGTAAACGTTGGCTATTACAACATCATTATATAAGAACACCAACTGTAAATTATTTACAGGAGAGGTAATACAACTTCCAGAGTAGTGAATTATAATTTAGAAGAAGTGTAAAAACAATGTACTTACCAAAAACATTAGAAAATCTGATATCATCAGCTACACAGTATATTGGGATTAGGTTTTGTAGTTGACACACAACATATTCTTAAGAAAAGTGCCAAAATACTGCTACATAAGAATCTTCTTTTTTTTCAAAAATCAGTTAGCAAAAACCCCAGCAGATCCATGCTAAGTAATGTCAAAAGAAAACAGGGGGAAAAAGGATGCTGATTGTACAACTATGCCTTATTAAATGCCTTTGAAAAACCTGTAAATTCACTTTCTTGCTTAAAAGTCTGACACAAGACTTATTTTAAAAAAATCAATAGAAGTCTCACCATCTATGCTTTTCCAGGGCATTTTAGGCTATTCTAAACCTACCTATCCATCCTAAACTGTGAAACACAAGCAGACTGAAAACATTCTGAAACTGCCTGAACAGCTGGCGATTGTTGTGATCAGTGCAGAACATCCTGCTGGATGCCAGTCACTAGATATCCACCCCTGGGCCTGTCCTGGGGTCCATACTCCTGTGTGTTTTTGCTAACAGCCCATGGGATGGCACAGATCACACTCAGTGAACCCTTCAAACAATCATTCTCAGCAGGCTGGAGAAATGGGTAAACAGGAGTCTCTAAGTTTAGCAAAGAAAAGTGCAAAGTCCTGCACTGGGGAGAATAACCTCGTCCACCAGTACACACTGGGGGGCTGACCAGCTGCAAAGCAGCCTTGCAGAGAAAAACAGCAAGCCATGAGCCACCATGTGCCCTTGCAGCAAAAAAAACCCAACAGACTCCTGGTCTACACTGGAGAGAGCATTGCCAGCAAGCTGAAGGAGGGGATTCTCCCACTCTGCTCCAGCCTCATGAAATGCAACTCAAGTGCTGGTCCAGCTTGGGCTCCCCAGTCCAATACAGAAATAGGCATACAAGAGTGAATCCAGTTAAGAGCCACAAAGGTGATTAAGTGATTAGAGTATCTTACAGACAAGAAACTGGGAGAACTGGGATTGTCTCTCACCTGGAGAAGAGAAGGCTCAGGTGATCTTACCAAGCTGTGTAAATGCCTGAAAGGGAGGAGAAAAGGAAGAGCCTAACTCTTCCCAGTAAATCTAGTGACTGGACAGGAGAAAGTGGGCACAAGTGGAAATACCAGAAGCTCTACTTAAATATAGGAATGGATCTTCATTGTGTAAGGGAGAGCAAACACTAGAACAGACTGTCCAGAGATCTTCTAGAGTCTTCATCCTTAGAGATGTTTAATAAACCAGCTTGTCACACTCCTGAGCAACCTGCTCTAGCTGGGCCTCCTCTGAGCTGGGGAACGGGGAATGGGCTAGATTGTTCCTCAATTGTTCCACGATTCTGTGAAAAGGGCAGGGTCTTATGACAGGCATTGAATCAACTGAGTCACAAAAAAACTATAAAATGTAAAAGGAATATATATTTTCTCTTCAAGTTATTGCACACAGTGTTAATTTTGCTGCCTTCGTTTTGCTGATCTCATTTTCTCAAATCTTGACTCCATTTCTTCGAGGACTTTGGGTGTGTATCGCACAACTAATTTAACCTTTCCTTGAGCTGCCTTCAGCAGTTCTACTGCTTTCTCATGGTGTTCACCTTCAACACTCTGTCAAGTAGAAATCACAGAGCATTAGTAAAGACACAGTCTGAAAACACAGATCTGAAAACAGATTTTTTTCATTTTTTTGGTACAATTACATTTATGTATTTATTTATATGTACTCTATTTTCAAGACTGTAAGGACAATGTAACACAATTTCAGGACTTATGTTTCAACAAACCGAGTGAGTTGATAATAAAAATGTTAATTAGCACTAGCAAAAGAATAGTGCAAAAATTTTGTTTAGATATGTGCTGAACAATTAAATTCTGCAACGATAACCTTAGTCAATTATGAAATTATACTTAAAAATCAAAAGCTTCGGGAGAATCTTTACTTAAGATTTAATATTAATTTTTCTTCTTTTGCATGTATTTTAAATTTAGCAATCACTCTCAATTTACTTAATAAATTGCCACACACACCTGCAAGACAGCCACCTTCTTGCTGTTACCTTGCACCACAACAAGGCAGAACAATGGGTGCTTGCAGTGGAACAACCAACATGTTGTATGTTGCTTATCTTAGTGCTCCACATGTCCCTCAGTAAACCCAAGACACTCAAGCTCATGATTATCAATAGCCTCAGGAACACCAGAATAAAAATGCCTTCCTAAAAGAACTCTCAGAATTTCTTAGAATTATATTAGATTCATCTAATTACGGTTTTTAAGCAATGGTTTTCAAAAACTGCATCCAATTATACATTCCTGGACAGAAAGCATGTCAAAAAAAAAAATGCTATTAGAAGCTAGAAAGCAGGTGATGTACCTGTTGATTGGAGAGTTTCCCCATTACTATAAAGTTACTTACAGAATGAAAAACAACAGCTAAAAGAACTCCAAGTTATTTCTCTTCTATTAGACAACACATACATTTGAATGTTTTCATTTCTGTTATTCAAGTGGATGTGTAGGCTGTTCAGTTTAAAACTGATAAGAAAAGGTTTGTAGAGTTCTATTTAATTCTATCAAAACACCTAAAATTCTGGAGTACACTCAAGATCTCCCACCTGAAAAAAATAAACTTGTTTTTCAGTCACATTCCCTGCAGTCCTGGGAGCAGCATTTTTTATTATATTGAAGTATAAATTACAATCACATGGAAATGCCTGTCATGTATTATGATGACGGGATATTCCATCTGTAATTATCAGATGACAATGATTTTTCTGAGACTATATTAGTGTTCTTAACAGCAATTTATGCACTCACTTTATTCTTACAATGGCTATCTATATTTATACATGTGCATGCACACCTCACAGTCATTACTGACTGCATCAGCTGCCTGATGCTCAGGTTCAGTTTTGGGTGGAGTGCTGGTTTTGTTGTCTTTAAGAGGGTCTGTGGGTGAGGAAGGACTCATCTGAAGACAGTTTTGCACCTCAATGTCCCCTCAATGTTTCCTAACAACAACAGTTGCATCACTACAGCTACAATTTCTCTGTCTCTTGAGGAGAGCTGGACTGCCAGGGCACAGTCAGGAGCCAAGTATGTCAGAGATCTGTGCTAGCCAGGAGCTCCTAGAGCACAGATACTCAGTGCCTGTACCCAGGCACTATTCCTTTCAAGAGTCAAAAACTCCCAGAATTTACTTTCACCCTCAGTCTCACAATGAAATTTGGTTTACAGATGTAATGATAAGAATATTAATTTCAAGCCTGCATAGAGCCTCTCTGTAAATAAAAGCAAGTGTTTGGGAGATATTTACATGCATTTGACTGTCTCAAGTCAAAGCCTGCCCATAATCTTTTCCTTCCAGCCTCCCTTTGTTTTACTTTTTGTATTGATAATTATCAGAAGAGGATACTTACTAAAAAAAAAAAATCCACATCAGCACTTTAGACACTTATTTTTTTAAAATACTGTAAAAAGCATGCTTCTGAAGCTCAGTACAGCTAAGTGGAAGGAAAAAAAATACCATACAAGGTAACACCACCTTGTAGTTCCATCTCATTACAGCTTTCATCATGCAGTAGCATTTTTACTGGGAAAAATGAGAATTTGGTCAGCCAAAAGCAACATGGCATAATTTACTGCCTATCTTAGAAGGTGCAGAAAACTCTATTAGTAAAAATCTGCATGATGAAGCTTTGATGAAAAAGGAAGGCAGTTTGTATTTTACAAAATTCTTTGACTACATTTATCTAATTCCCCCCAAATCTGAAATACTGATATAGATAGTACAATTCCTTTTTGAGACAGATAACCAAAGCCTAGTCCTGAAACTCTAATGCACACAACTCTAAAGAAACTTAAGCAAATTTGTTTTGTGAGGACAAAAAGAAAGTATTTTGCCAGGATTAGAGCTTGTGCCGTGTATGTTCTCTGTGCCCCCTCAAGTGGAAACAAGCAGTTACTGCTGCATAAAGAAAAGAAAACCAGTTCCTACCACTCCATTTACAGAAAGCAGCTGGTCTCCACGTTTCAGGCCTCCATGTCTGTCAGCTATACCTCCAGGGATAATTCGAGAGATATAAATTGGAGAATTTTGTTCTTTGCCTCCCATAATGTTGAAGCCAAGACCTTCTTCGGTTTTGGGTAGTTCAACCACCCTGGGATGAGAATGACCTTCACTAGCAGCAAATGCAGCTACTGTGGCCTGTGAGAAACAACATTTTCTCATTTATAAGAAATAAATACAGTCCCCTTAGCTAGACACAGTGACCAGACTGAAGATGTATTTTATCTCAGAGTACTTAAATGTTAAGACAAATGAGACTATTAATTCCCTACATACCAACACTAGCATAAAAAATTCAGAACTCCAAGAATAAAATTAAAATGAAAGAAATTTAGAAACAAGTCCTTTAATAACTGTTAAGTTTATCTATTTTATCAGACACGTAGATAGTATCCTTCTGAATTTTATATAATCTTTAGCTTCTGAAGTAATGAACATTAGAATTTTTTGCAAGTTATAGTCTGGCTTTTACCTTTGCTGTTGCATTAGCTCTGACTTCTGGGCTGCTGCTGATATCCACAGTTTCATATACATGTTCATACACCTTTAGAGACAACACAGTTTCAGTATTAGTAAAACATATTTTACTGCTTAGGTAATGTAAAAAAATATCAGGTGCCACTCAAAATCGTGTAAATTAGAAGTACACACCTCTAATGTTACTGCCTGATTCACAACAGGAGCAGGCAATCTAACATTCTATGAAGAAACAATCTCTCAACATCTTTATTGCTCAGTCTCAAGCTAAGTCTTCCCTTCTTCCACAGTATTCAGACTTCACCAGGGCTTTGGAAGTGCTCAAGGCTAGGCTTGCAAGCCTGGCTTGAGGCATGGTGACTATTTTCTCTTGCTTGGTTCAAGCCAGAACTCTTCAATATGGATGCACACAAAAACACTTCAGGGCAGCCCTTCAAGGCTTTGCTGACAACCCATCCTTCCTCACAAACTCCCAAATTTTCCTCCAATTTTAGCAACTAATTGAATATCTTAAGAAAACAGGATTGAAACCAGAGAGACAGTAAGAATACTAATGCTTAAAAGGTGCTTGCACTGAAGGCTAACCCACATCTCATTTCCCTGCCAAACATTTGTACTTGCTAAGCAATAAATACAGTGTCCTCAAAAGTATGAAAACCTCAAGACCAACCAGTGCCTACAACCAGATTTTTTAAAATCATTCCAGCTGTTATCATCAGTATGAACATAAGCAACAGCACTAGCAAGGCACATCCAAACACCTAAAAGTCTCCAAAAGAACACCTGGAATGAAGATGAGGTGGCACAAGGCTCCACCTAAAGATGGCTTAAAAACAACACAGGCAATTGGTACTTTGTATATTCTTACAAACCAACTGCATAACATTCTGTTAGCTGCCAGTAAGGACAGACTCTCAAAATAACCCTTAAGAAGTGATTTGCTACTAAGCCATTATTTTATACACCTATGGTGTCCCCAATTAATTTTATTTTTAAATTACTTAAAAAATAAGGCTTGTTCTATTAAGCTCTGTAAATTAAATACAGCTTTATGAAGTTCAAAATCAGCTTGCTGCACCAAGCACAAAAAGGAAAAAGTAGATCATACTGGTCTTTAACTGAAGGTAACTGCTCACATCAAGTTAACTTACCTCTCTTACAGCATTACAGAATTCACTTTGAAGGACCCTTTGCAATGCCTGTAGCTTTTGTGGTGGCACTTCTCCACTTCTCTGTAATTTTTCCAGTAATTCAATTGCTCTGCAGATGTCTACGAAAAAAATAAAGCACTAGTAATGAGGAATGCCTGAGGAATCTGAAGGTATCTTTGGGGGTTAGTATTTTTAAAATTAAGTTAATGAAACAGTCTGTGTGTCTGCACTTGCACATACTTTAAATTATGCTTTAAGTTTCGTTACCCATAAAACTATGTATTTACAAAATGTTACAATAAAATACTGTACCTTCAGCCTGTTATAAATCAACCATAGCAGCAACCCTGTAACATATCTGGACCCATCACTGACATATGCATATTGCAAAGACAGTCAAATTTTTCCTTAAAGGACTGAAATACTGGTCTGTGTATTAAAGTATTGCTAGTGTATACTTCGAAATACTCCATGGATGGCATTTGTTAACACTAGCTACAATATTATCAAGTATGCTGTCTAACATTCCTTTTATATTAAAAATTTAGTTCAGTAAGGTATACCCAATACCTCCCATAGAAGAGGGCTATCTGGCCTATTTCTTTTCCCTCCTCAACAGAATTCCTTTTGATATTCTCACCTGAGAGACAGTATGTCCATAGTCTAGAATTCTGAACCCCAAACCTCTTTCAGTTCCTTGAAATTTGTTCCACATTGTCCATTTTCTCATAAATGGTGCTTTGTGAAAGTGAATTCCATGAAGGATTTGATTCCAGAAAAGTATGACTCGAGACAGGCATCAAATACAATGTGACCTTCTCCTGGCAGCACCAGAAGAGTAGAACACATTCACAACCCTCACTTGTATTTCCAAACTGTTACATTAGTGATAATTCTGGAACACAGAAGTTCCTGAACAGAACTAGAACAGTCTCTTAGAAAAGCAGATAGAAAGGATTACTTTCATCATCACGAAGACAAGAAAGCAGTGATTAATCTACTAGATAAAAAAATGCACAGATCATTTTAGAACAGGATGAAGTCTGGGACACTGCTATGTCCCAAATGCATTACTTCCTTTGTTCTGTAATTAATCTCTAGGTACTCATTTTTCATGTGAATGCACATCTACTCAATGGTATCACGTCAGCACAGAGGATGATGTGCAATAGCCATGAACTTCTAAAATATAAATGTAAAAAGAGAGCAGTTATATAACAGGATGGAAAGGCAGTGGGGTGCACTTTCTGAAAGGAGGGTGAAGTGCAGCAGTGAGACACAGCCCATGATGGTCTGTTCACTCACATGAATTACCAGACACATCTTGCACACTACTAGATCAAGACCAAGCCATGCAGCTGATTAAACAAGGTATACCTTAACCACACAGACTGGTCATCCAGGGACTAGAAACAAATCCTTCTGGAAAAACACTCAAGTACTACAAGCCATAAGATTCAAATTATTTCTGATGATAGTTAACGTTTCCATGTGCCATGAGAACTTGGTGCTCTCTGGCAAGCATTTCCAAGCTTTACAAACATCAGTTATCTAAAGTAAAGCAGTATCAAAACCTAAATTATCTACTAACAATCCCATGTTCTACAGAGAACACATTTTATACAGGCATGCATATTTGCTATTTGTGTAATCGTAAAATGAAAAAAAACCAAACCCACATTTAAAGTTTATTTCCTAATACATATTTCGTATTTCATTCAAAATCCAAAATAGCTGGTGAAATTAAAGACATTCTTTAATTTAAAGATGATGCAGAATCACCAACGTTCTTAGCAACCCTCGTGTTCAGCACCAGCAGCACTGATTCATGCAGTGCTTAATTCATGAAGTAGCCCACTGATCAACTTGAAGTAGCGTGATCAAATGGCAATCCCAGCATTTCCAATCTGACAACACTCAGCAGATTAATGAGCAATGTCTGGAAAATCTATCAATTACAACATTGCTATCATTTAAATACTTGCAGATGTTTACAGACAAATGATTATTACATGCACATAGAGACTACAGTTCCACATAGCCACTCTGGAGCCTATGGTCTATGAACCATGTTGAGATGTAATTTTTTATCAGTCTGATTAGGATTCTGCAAGAAATTTTAAATGGGGACAGCAATGTCCTGATACAAAGAGTAGCTGTAGAAATCAAGACAACAGAATACCATGTGATAATTTCTCTTTTTTCCACCTTTGTGTTTTGCCATTACATTAGATGTGCTTTCTACCTATATCTCTTAACAGACAAATCATTTAATGGCACAGTGCTTTTTACCCTAAGGAACCAGGTGTGTCTTTCATTAGATACAGACTAAGAACACAGCATCAGCTTTGCAAAAAGTGACTGGGTTCCTTTTAGATGAAACTACAGCAAGTGTTCTCAGACCAAAGGACCAAACTATTGCTATTAAGGAAAAACCCAGGGCAGTCACAGCATGCAAGTTAGATCCCCAGTACTCAATAAATGTTTTATCACATCACACTTCTTACTCAGGTAGAGACAACAGATCCCATCAGCAGCACACTTTGTTCCCAGCAGTTGTTTTGTTGTATGTTATTGAGGATCCCATTATACCAGTGTGGAAGTGCAATTGAGCACAACTTTCTTCTGCTGAACTGCATTGCACACCCTAAATCAAAAGCTGAATATTCAATCTATCCCAGCACTATGGCTTTAGGAAAAAGAGTTTTGCTGGGAATAAGGGGCAAAACACATTCTTTCATTTTTGCAGAAAAGCTTGTTGACTACAATGCAGATGTAATTTGCTTCCTTGTGAATTAGCAGCTGGAATATGATCAGCTGAAGGCTGTAAACACTACAGCTTAGCCAACTGTTCAGCATCAGAGATGAAAATGAACAGAAGTGTTCCAATGATAGATTTCAACAAGAATTAATGTAGCTGTAATTCCAGAGGTGGACAATTAAAAAACCCAAACTGTGATACTAACTGTAAAAACAAATCCACACATAACAGACAAATTGCTTTTCTTTTCACCTTTTCTTCCTTTTTATACCAAATTGCCTGTTCTTCACAAATGATTTTCTTTTTTTTGTGATCAAGGATACTAGATTGAAATCCTTAAAAAAAAGAAACATTTAAGTTAAAAGAATGGGGGGGAAGCCAGCAAGATGCTACCACTCCAAGCATGTGTGACCAAAACAGAAAGAGAAAAAATGCAGCACCCTCCTAAAAACTCCTGATTAACCACCTCCATTGCTTATGTTCAAGTATTCCAGATTCCTAAGCTGTATGTAGAGTTAGCACCACCAAACTGAAAGAATAATTCAAATGTTAGCTGTTGTTTCATTCCTGCCCTCTAGTGAAGTTGGGTGCTGATGTTTGCCAAGCAAATTGGAGAAAAAAAGACAAGAATTTCCAATTGCCCTGGTGGTAAGCACAAGGTAACAATTTTAAATCAGCTCATTTTCTGCACTATTCTCTCTTTTCTTATGCTATATGCCAACAACTTTAATGACGTTCACTTTCAAGCTAATTATGACTCCTCATCAGGTTATGTGCAGCCAACCCCACACAATTAACAGTTACTTGTTCCTGTAAATAAGGCTCTTGCTTTTGTAGGTCCATTACAAGGTGCTCTCTTTTTCTTCTTCTCTCAAGAAGTCCCATACGCCTGAAGACCAAACAGCTCCTTTGTTTCACTGATCCCTCAGTAACTCTGCAGATTTGTTTGTTTTCATGGACAGTGGCAGGGTAATGAGGTGAAGGATAAGACCTGATTCTGCAGGCCTTCCAAGCACAACTAATCCACTGCTGAAGCAGCTGCCCTAATTAACAAGCTTTGGAGCAGGGAGAGTAGATGAGCTGCAGAGTGGGAAGCAAAGACCTTACATAACTCACTATTTACAGGCCAACTCACACATTACAAGTGGTTTCCTTGCAGAATGGGAAGCAGGGCTAGCAAAAAAAAAAAACAACCTGAGGTATTCAGTAGATAACACGATAGTACCAGAAAAATAAAGTGGGTATGTACAGCGTGTTATGCACCTACAAAAACAAACTCAGCATTCCTAAGCGGGGATGGCAGGGGGAAAACTCGGATCATTCAATCACTTGTACTTCACCTACTTGTTTTCCTGTTCAAAAACATGATTTCTCACTATCAGTAATCACTGCCCATGTAAATTTCATTTTCCAATCCCCACTGTCCTAAATACCTACCAACAAACTATTGTTATATAAGCATCTGTGGATCTTACACAGTACCAGAAAATCACATTAAAGAAAATTTATAATTGTTTCTTAAAAACTGTGGATAAACGTTACACAACTACTACACAAAAATACCCAACTGGATTCTATATTTTTTTCTTTATCTGTTTTGCTTTTAATTTCGGTTACATACTGTATGTATTAACAATACAAAATAAGAGTAGCTTTGCACACTGGAAAAATGAGGTGAAAACATAACTGGAAGAGGGTAATAAGAGGAAAATCATGGACAAGTGTAGAGGGATCCCTGCACGTGTCAGCTGTCTTCTATAAACGAAGTAAATTATTATTCTTAACACACAGCTAACAAAAATCATTTAGAATTTCAAGAACTCTCCTGTGCTCAAGATGAAGTTTTCCCAAGAGAGAAACAGAAACCAAGAGATGGCAGGCCGAGTAAGTCAGAGCTGGCTGAAGCGTTAAAAGCAGTGAAGGCAGAGCAGACACCGCTACAGAAGGGCCTCAGGCGAGCGCACCCATGGAAACTCAACCGCAAACTGAAACGGGAGAAAAACCTCCGGGGGCTCAAAGAAGCAAGACCAAGAGGTCGGTCCCACCGACAAGCCTGGAAGAGCCAGAACCTGTTCAAAAGAAACCAGCTATTCAAACCAGGCGCGGAGAGCTGTTCGAATCTCCGCCCGGCGGACAGGAGTAGCTCAGCTCCTCTGGGAAGGCGGAACGGCTGCGGCTGCCCCGCGGCCTCGGGCCAGGGAACGGGGGTGGCCGGCCAGAGCTCGGGACAAGCGTGACGGGGGCCGGGCCAGGGGCTCCACCTCCACCATTACCATTATCATGATCATTATCATTATCACCGCCACTACCGCCGCCCGGCCGCAGCAGAGCGCAGCAGAGCGCGGCAGGAGCGCCCGTCC
>VZTB01005309.1:184181-197998 GCA_013397245.1 Thryothorus ludovicianus | reverse complement strand
CTCTTCTAGCTGATCCTGTTTGGATACAGGGCTTGGACTGGATGATCTCCAGTTGTCCCTTCCAACCTCAACTATTCTGTTATTTTGTGACTATTATACTTTATGTTTTGTATTATATATTACAACATTATATTATATAATAAATATAATATATATAAATAATATAAAATTATCTAATATATGGTGAACAGTATATATATTGTGTATAATAGATACATTTATATATCTATAAATATATATACACATAAATATTGTTCTGCTTGTGTGAAATGTGAGACATGCTTTATATTTCCTGTTTGGCACCAGTTTAATCTCTTTGTGGGGGTAATGTATTGAATTTACCATCTGTATTAAATCAGTGCAAGTACAAGCATGACATACTTACTGTGTGAGTTTCTTCTGGAAAAGAGTAGGAGACTCCTTCAGAACATGTATTTATATGCTCTTAATTTATTCTGAGGGTATAACTCTTCCCATTTGGCTTTGATTTTTCTGCATTTTGTATTTTTTGCTTTGAAAGAGAATAGTTCTCAACAGGTCTCAAAGTGTCCATCAGTGTGGCAGAGATGTACTCACTTCTTTCTGTGATTTATTTTAATGTCAGTTCCCCTCAGTTTGAGGGCTGCTGCATGTGCATTTCAATGAAAAGGTCATACAAATGGAATTTTGCAGGTGAACAAAATTAAATCCTCATAGACTAGTTTCCATCGAGAAGAAGTGTTTTAACAGCCGGAATTGTAGAATGCTTCTGGAATAAAATCCAGATGTTTCTATCAGTAGTGCAGGAACAACCATTCTGTTGAAAGTGATTGAAATTTTAAATAGCCTGCTCAGACCTAGGAGACATTAGCCTATGGAGAAAAATGAGTGCTCAGCAATATTTCATAAATTCTAAGACTTTTCCAAAGGACATATATAAGAATACATGTTTAAACATATCTTTAAAGTGCTATTATTCTGACTTGAGTAAAGACTAAAGATTCAGAAGTTAAAGTGGCTACTTTAAATTTCCTGTAGACCCAGTGAACTGGACGATGACATTACAAGAATAAGAAAATCTGAAAAGCAAATTTTAAGTAGTGCTGCCACTCTCTACTTGACAGCACTCTCCAGCTTAAACCATATCACCCCAGCAATTTGCATTGGTTTATACCTGCAGAAAAAAAAACCCAACAAAGCAAACCAAAAGACCAAAGCAAAACAAAGTTAAGGTTTCCAGGTTGTGATCCATAAAGAATATTGTTAATGTAATAGTAGCAGGAGACAGGCTTCAAATTCCAGTTGAAGGAGTGGAATGCTTGTGCAGGACCAGAATGGAGGGAAGAAAAATAGGGCTACATGTTATACAGGAAAAGAAAAAGCCATGCATGCCCACTTGCTTTTTCCTTTCTGAGGTAACATTTAAGCATGCTGCTGCATTTTTACAGGACTGACTGACTTTTGCAGAGGTGTCTTAAGTTACAGAGGTAGGCATTGCTGTGGCAGAAGTATTTCAGTGTGGTTTTTATCTTCAAATGAAAAAATGTACTTAAAGAAATAGCCACTGTGTAAGTTACAAGTCTATCTTGATGCACTAGAAGAAAATGAACTGCTGAGTCTATAGCATGCTATATTTTTCTCAAGAAAAATTCAATCCACAAATGGATGCTGACAGATTAACTATTAACACGACAAATTCTTTGTGCCATTTTAGTCAGGAAATGCCTATCCTTGGCAAGTGTTTGGAGGGAAAAAAGATCTCAGAAGTGATTCCCAAAGAGTGAGGGATGCATCTCCTGAATAAGTAGGTAAATAGCTTTGTATTTGTACACTAGTAGCTGAAAAGCATGAGAGCAAAGCATTAAACTTTAATTAATGTTTTGCTAACTATAATGAAATTATAATTTTAGACCCTTTTGTCTGTCTAGCTCAAGCTTGTGACATTTTTACCAGTGTTACTTTACTTGAATTAGCTTAGGTGTTACCAGCTGCACTTAAATGCCACGCAAAATACAGGTGCTATGTGCTATAGGATACATCAGCAGGACTTCTGGCTGGCACTCCAGAGTCACTGCTGAAGGAATAGCATGACTCAAGTGGTATAGCCCATGTTGTAATTGGAAAACAATTGTATTCCCACTCCAAGAGAAAGTAGAAATCAGTCTCAAGTGTAAGCTAATTTAAAATGAGGGTGCAGTTGGCTTTAGGTGAGAAGTCATGGTGTGTTAGAAGTTAATCCATAACTAGGAAGATGAGCTTTTTCTTTATAGATTAATTTCTGAGGCCGTACAGCCACAGTGACTGGCAGCAGGGCAAGCACAGAGAGCAGGACACAGCTTCTGCTCATGGCTCCTGAGCATCCTTATATATATCCTTATATACAGGATTTTAGATCATGAGGAATTCAAAATATGGATCTCTTGGGTTTGAAAATACAATGTCATGTATGTATATAAATATGAAACAATGAAGGGCTTGAAGTGTTAAGAAAAGAATATCTATTTGAAGGAAGTAGGAACTTTGTCTCTTCAGAGTTTTTTTCTCTCTCCTCTCGCTGTAACATTCCACACCTGGGATCTGGAATGGGATTTAAATCTGGGCTCAGAATTCCAGATGCTGCCACCACCGTCCAGGTAAAAAGCTGTATGTGCACAGTTCTGGCAGCCAGCAATGCCAGCCAGTGCTGTGGCTCAGCATCGGGAGTGACGGATCCCAATGGAATTCCGGATGGAATGCTATGGATCATAGTGTTCAGAAGAAAAATGCACAAGCCAGGCGTGTTTCAGCAGAAGCAATGCTTTAGGGTGTGCTGACAGGGAGGTGTTCTGTGTGACAAGCAGTCAGCAGTTTGCCTCTGGGAGAAGGAAAGTGTGACAGGCTCCAAAGGGCAAAGAACGAAGCTACAGAGCACCAAGCTGGTGTGCACGGCCTCCTGCCTGAGAGAGAAGCGTGCATCCACACTGCCAAGTGCTAAGGAAGCATTTCAACAAGAACTACTTGTGCTGCTACGCATTTCTCTTGCAGTCCTCAGTGGAAAAACTTGCAGCACGAAAGACAAAAGAAATGGCCGCGCACTCTCACATACCATGGTAATGGCTCTGCCAGAGACACAAGAGTTTGGAAGTCTTGGCTGGGCAGTGAGCCCTCTGGCTGGGGTTTTTTCTTCTCAGGAACTGCAGAAGTACCAGAAGTATCGGGGTGAACTCTCGCCTGGGGAGTGGGGAGCTGCTTTCTGGGGCCCGTGGTATGTGTGGGGATCGGCGAGGGAGCAGCCGTCGTGTGTTTCCAAGAGCAGGCTACATGACAGCTCACTGTGCCAGCCTGCCTGTCACCATCCCCACTGGCTGCTGCGATCACAGACTAGGAAATCTGCAGATGGCACTAAGCTGGGAGTGTGTGTCAATCTGTTGGAAGGTAGGAGGGTTCTGTGGAGGGACTTGGAATAGTTGGATGGATGAGCAGAGTCCAATAGGATAAGGTTTAATAAGTCCAGGTGCCAAATCCTGCATTTCGGCCACAATAACCCCTNACAAGCCCTGTGGGGAACAGCTGAGGGAGCTGGGGTTGTTTGGCCTGGAGGAAAGGAGACTCAGGGGTGACCTTATCACTACTCCTGAAAAGATGGTTGTAATCAGGTGGGGGTCAGTCTCTTTTTTTCACAGAGAACAAGAGGACACAGTCTTAAGCTGCACCAAGGGAAATGTATATTGTATATTAGGAGAGTTTTTTACAGAAAGGATGTCAAAGTACTGGAATTGTCTGCCCGGATAGGTGGTGGAGCCACCATCCCTGGATTTTTAAAAAAAGATTGGATATGGCACTCAGGTTTAGTTGAGGTGTTAGGGCTGGGTTGGACTCCATGATCTTGAAGGTCTCTTCCAGCTTCATTATTCCAAGTGATGCTGTGATTTGGTGATTGCCNGACACAGTCTTAAGCTGCACCAAGGGAAATGTATATTGTATATTAGGAGAGTTTTTTACAGAAAGGATGTCAAAGTACTGGAATTGTCTGCCCGGATAGGTGGTGGAGCCACCATCCCTGGATTTTTAAAAAAAGATTGGATATGGCACTCAGGTTTAGTTGAGGTGTTAGGGCTGGGTTGGACTCCATGATCTTGAAGGTCTCTTCCAGCTTCATTATTCCAAGTGATGCTGTGATTTGGTGATTGCCCCCATCCTGCCTGGCTGGGAGCCCCCAGCCACCCTGCTAGCTACGCCTGTAACTACAAGAAAGGGAAAGCTCCTTGGTGGGCAGGAAAAGGCTGTTACTGGGTTTTTCTGGTTTTAATGTTGTTGCTGTTGTTGTTTGACACTGCAGCCCAAGCTAGCTCAAAGAACACCGGCGCCGCCCCAGGTGTGGGGAACAAATGTGGCATGGTGTTTTTGCCAGCAGCTGAACCTTAGAGCCACTGCTCTCAGGTGGTAGATCTCCTAACCCTGTCCAGGGATCAGGCAAAGAAGAAGGAAGAGGCTCTCTCATGCTGAGGTTCCAACAAGGAAAAACTTACTGAGGTTGAAGGGATCAGGAGCAAAGAGTCCCAAGCACTGCTGTGCTTGGGTTTTTATACAGTGAGAGAACAAGGGGTGGGTACCAAACATAAGCCAAGGAGGGATTGACAGGGGTGGAGTGAGGGGGGATCAGGTCACTTGCCAGGGGCCAATGACAGAAGTTGGGAGGAGGAGACAGTTCGAATGCCCCAAGGGGGTGTTGAAGTTTAGGAAACACCCGGGAATGCCAGGGGGGAGTATGCTCCAAGGATTGGCTTAGGGTGGGAGTGACATGGAAGGTACCAGAACACGGGGCAGGGTTACAGTGATAGAAAAGGAGCTGAAACAAAGGGTGGGAAAATACCATACAAGGCAACTTAGGGCAGGATACAACTTCAGGAATAGACCAACCTGGGGAGTACGTGGAGGAACATAAGAACAGACCATTAACATTAAAATCTTAACAATAAACCAGTTAAACTAAATAAATGCGGGCCACAACAGTTGTTTGTCTTGTTTATATATATACACATATATAATTTAGTAGAGAAATGTTATTCCATTACCCATATCTTTGCCTGAAAGCTCAGTAATTTCAAAATGATAATAATTTGAATTTGGAGGGAGGGGGTAATCTTTTCCATTCCGGGAAGGTTCCAGCCTTTCTTGGCTGACATCTGACTTTCATACCGGGACATGTGTCATGGAAGAAAAACGATTTCACATAAGGTCCTTAACAACAGCAACAAGTTTTATAGCAAATTAAACAGGAGATGGCTCATACAGTAGCCCTTGGGCCAGTTAGGACAGGACAAGATGTAAAATAAGTGCTCTGCACTGCAGCTGAGCAGAACAGGTCTGCCTGGAGCCTCTGGGAAAAAAGTGCCCAGGGAGAGTCCAGGATGACCCCTGAGGCTCTGGAGCTGGAGATACAAAGGATATGAGGCCTGCTGAAAAAAGATGAGAAAGATACTGGCAGCTTACCATTGCTAAACCATGACAGATACGTATGAGAGATTTTACTCTTTACATAAGAACCAAAACTCATCAGAATTAGACGAAATCTTGCATTGTACGTCTTTATCAGACAATACAGAATTTGCTATTTCGCAGCTTTTGAGAATAGCTCTCCTGAGCAGATGAACTGCGAGGATCAGCGAGGGTGACAGAATAAGCATCTGGTTTTTTTCAGGACCTTGTGAGTATTTGGAATTTAATTTCACCTTTTGGCTTTTTTCTCTGCTTTCTGGCAATTTCTCTACCGTGTCAGGCTATATTTGAGTCTTACTCTGACACTCCAGTGTTCCTCCTGCAATGAACAACTTCTCTGTGTATCTTTAGATTAGCTGCCTCAGAAGAAAGCTCTTTGGGATTGGAAAATTTTCTAGAAAACACTGCTTTGACTCTGAAGTTGTTCTGTTTAAGTTCTGCTTAAGTCATTAAATGTATGCCATTGACCTGAGCAGAAGTTGACTAAATTCCAGAAGACCATCCAAGTTCACTAAAGTGGTTCTTGCTCTCTGCAAGTGAGGAAGTTTGAATACACTTAAATTATGTATTTAGGATTTAGGACTGTAGAGCAGATGGATTTAGCTATATGGATTTTGGATGATAGGCTACACATTTCTGGCTTTGTAAAGAGACTCTCTCCAGTATTTTTGGACAGAATGACTGATATATATTGTATCTCAAAGGTCTGATTGTAACAAAATTGATACAAACTGCTAACTTAACATGAAAATGAAATTACTATCAAACTGTTTATGCTTTCAAAACCACATCCACTGTTTAGGGTCCCCAACAGATTTGTCATCTCCACATAATGAGGTCCTCTGATAAAGAAAGAAGGAACATAAAGCTTTCAAAGACATTGTTTGTGTTTTTAGCGATATCACTGAAGTTTAGTGAGCTGTGGAAGTGTTCTGTTGCACCTTGCTGCACATTTGAAACTCAGGGAAAATATTTCAAGTCTATAGGTAAAATTTCCTTTAAAACATTCGAATAATAAGAAAAGTGAACATTATCTTTCTCTAGACTTACGTAGTGCCAGATCACTTGCTGATGCAGTGCATGCAGCCCTGCAGTTTCATGCTGGTGTCTTATTGCTGCAGTGACAATTTACACAAGGTTTGGTTCCTGCAGTCCCAGGAGTTTTGCTGTTATTTGCAATACCAGTAGGGCTGGACCATTCTCTGCAGGTAACAAGGGGGTATGTTACTTGCTTTTGTGTATGATGTATTTTTTCCACATCAACAAGGATGTTCAGAGCTGACTTTCTATATATTGGATGATAAACAGTAATTGTTTCCCAAAAGGGAGTCTTCTAATCTTGCAAATACTCTTAAGAGAAATTAGTCCCATTGATAAAATGACCTCATATTTTTTAATGCTTGCAGGTTGGGGCCCCAGGTGACAATCTCATTTACATTAAAATTGTTTCTGACTGCAAAATGCTGTTAATTATTCCAGATGCTGCATTTGGGCTATATTTTCAAGAAAGAAATACATCCTTGTTGTCTGATTTTTTTCCTTCTTTTTCTGTTTCCTTACAATCTGTCTTGCAGTTGCACATATGGGCAGCATGGTGAAAATGGGAAAATATTTGGTATTTTGGTGAATGAAGTGTTATCTCTGCTCAAAGAAGGAGCGGTTGCATCTGACCTGACTGCTTTTGTTTTGCTAAGAATGGAGGAAACAATTCAATTTGTAATATGATTTGTCAATTTATACTTTGGCGATCAGTACAAAATGACATTTGAAACACGTTAATTTGATTGCATTTGCACATTTGAGAAACACAGGGTTTTAGTCTTCTTCAAGTGTTCATCCTTGTGTTTTACATTTTAGTCAAAGGAGTGAAATAAAGTTTGTTAAGAAACTAAGTTAGAAAGGCACAAAGAACATGCAACTGCTATTTATTTTCAGTCTATGACAAAGTGAATTTCCATAGCAGCTTAGCAAATTCACTAAATTTAGAATTTCAGGTAGTACTAAAAGCAAAGCAAATAAATGATTGAAGAACCTGCATCTACCTGCAAGACAGTGACATCTGGCAACTTAGACACTTCCAGAACATTTTAATATAAGGTTATGCATCTCTGCAAAAAAAAAAAAAAAAAAAAAAAAAAGGCACCTCCAATATCTCTTGTTCCTGCCAAAGATAGGAAAGACATTTATTTGTAACAGATGGAAAGAAAGGCTTCTTAGATGATTAGATGAAGGGAGAGATGAGAAAGGGGAGAAGAGGAGAAGAGGAGAAGAGGAGAAGATTACCTTCTTTGAGTATACAGGGAGGATGTGTTGGGGACTGGGGAGAGGCAACAGAGACAGAAGACTACAAATAGCTGCAGGTCAGGCCATAGTACAGCTAGGAATTATCAACAAGCTGTCTGCCTTAATGATATTTGATTTGAAGTTGAAGAAGTTTTGCAGCCAAAAGAGGCAAACCCCCCAAACACTTCTATAGAAGGGAAGATCAATTTGTTGTAGAAGGAGTGATGACATGGATCTGAAATACCAATAGCTTGGATTTCCTGGCCCAGGTGCATCACCACTGTGCCTTTATAAGGCTGCTGAGTTTTGCATCATTTTTTGCCTCTCTTTATTCCCTGCATGTTGCACAGTAAAATGGCTCTCCAAAGCAACAATCCCAATGTCACCATCACTAGCAAGTGACAATCCTTCCCCTTCCTATCAGCACAGCAGAAGGCTCAGTAATGACAAATCACATGCTTTCCTTCCTTCATCTTTACTGCAGTTCTGGGAAAGAAATTTTGGCTTGATAGATCAGGTAGATCATCAGGACTGGCCTCTCAGGACTGCATTTTATTTCTACTTCTTATGATTTCAGAGCCTCTTGTCCTGCCATGACAACAACATTCAGTCCTCAAGTCCTCAAGCAAGTTTCCATCACTTCCTTCAAGAAGTTTCCAACAACCAAGGTTCACTTTATCTGCAAGTAGTTTGGCTTTTGCCAAAAAGCCTGGCAGAACAGGAATGGAAGCACCCATTAAGACAGGGACACCTGAGGATGTTGGTGCTGCTGTCCCTGCTCTGTGGCTGTGCTGGGCCAGGAACTGCTCTGTCAGCACTGGCACAGGGTGACCAGCTCATGTTTTGTGCTGCTGACTGGTTTTGTAAAATAACTCCAAAACAGTTTCTGATTGCAAAATGCAGCTTTTCCAAGTTGCTACCATTGTGAGCCCAGAAAAACCCACTCAAAGCAACGTCCAATGAGTCGGAGCCCCTGTCTTGAGCTAAAGCTGTTTCACTTGTTCATAAACTGTCATTTTTTCCCTTATATCTTTTCTCTTTATTGGTGGAAAGGGATTGGCGAAAACAAAGGGAGAGGACTCACTTTAAAACGTTCCCCTTAGATTTTCTTAAATTGAAACAGTGAGTTAGCTGGAACAGCAGTTGGCTTTTAATATGAAGCATAAGTATAATGGTGAGATTCATTGTTCTTTCAGTGAAAATCTACCCCTTTTTAAGTGAGCACATGCATTTATCATTAAAACTCACCACACATTATAACTGCCACAATAGTCTAACACAAGTGAAATATCCTGTCTCTGCAGGTGTAACCATCCTCAAAATCATTATCCTGAATAGGGGACCATGAGTTATTCTGTGATGTCCTTGAGATGAAAGAGCATTCATATGTATTAATAACACAGGTTTCTTACAGGGTGGATGGTGGATAAGTCTGAGAGGAATAAGTGTCCATCCATGGCTATATTTTCAATCCCTTGGGATGTGGTAAGGCAGTGTGGACCCTTACTCAGCCTCAAAATATTCAGTGATGGACTTTTTCTTGGTTTGTGTGCTCTTGTTGGCAAAGCAACTGGGGCAAATCCCTTCTGTTTAGAGAGCTAAGTAAGAGCATCATGCCAGGTCCTGCAGTCTGAGATACCCCACTTATCAAAAGTGATAAGCACACACAAGAGCACCACAAGAAGTCCTACTCCAAGCTACCACCCACAAGTCTGGGCAGAATTATGCAGATTTCTTTAGACACACTTTTATTAAAGGTTACCTAAGAGATTTCAAACATCAAGAGAAGGATTAAGAGGTTTGTTGTGCTTCAGGTGTAAAAGATTTTCTAGAAGAGGAAAAACTGGAAAAACCTTGCACTCCAGCCAGAGTCTAATCTATTTAGAAGTGGATGCAAAGGAGCAGTCTTGGTTGGAAAAATTGGTATTTATTTTAAATAAATAAAAAAAAAGGCTCATTACTTATTTTCACTTACATCAAGATGAAACCAGGATTAAATTTTTTAATGATAACCTAGAATGAGAGAAAGACTACAGAATATCTGGGAATTTTGTGGCTAGGAAGCTCTTTAGGAGATGTGATACAAAGCAGGGAGTCAAACCCAAAGATGTCATGTCTGAGGGCCAGTGTATTTTCTAACTTTTTTTCTAACATTTTTCTATAATCCATTGGCTTTTTGAATTTTGCCCCTACCCATTTAAATGCTTGCTTTTGTTTCAGTCCAGATCAGAACTAACTACAAGAATCACAGGTTTATTTCTTCATTGTTTTGGTAAAAATAGTAATTTTTTTTTTTTTGCATGAATGTATATCGACATGTGAGTGCAAAATTAAACAGTTCCATTCAAAGAAAGAGGCAAGAATATAATTAGTCACAGAAATCATAAAACTATCTGTAGCCCCCACTTACTTCTAGTTCCAAATTAAGCTACCTCTTTCAAGGTGAATAAAATAATCATGAGGATATTGCCTATTCTGGAACTGCTCCATCATTTCCTATCTCTTTCATACCTCTTATTTTAGCTAGATATTCTTGCTTGAGCCCAGAAACTTAGTGGTAAATGTACTTCTAAGAAGCCTACTCCAAATTTGGTCACACTTATTCTTTTCATTCATTTCTTTTCATTCTTTCTTCAATGGATTTGTGCAACAGCTTTGCACGAAGTTCCCTTAGCACAACTTAATTACTGCACACCTTTAGCCTTTAATGTTTTCTGGTGAGAACATCTCTGTTCATGCTGGAATATATTAGCATTTCTGGAAGTGAATATCAAAAAATAAAATATGTAGCTGAAGAGATAATAAAGATTTTGTTTAAATACTTGAGCTGAAATACAGCAATTAAGTCTCCATTAACAGGTATAGAAAATACAACTAAAAATTTCCACATTGGTGGGCACTAGTCTATATTAATTTTTCTAACGAAAAAGCACATATATCTTTATTTTCAAAAGTCCAGCTAATTTTAAATCAGGATTTGTTGTGCAATAAGCAGCTGCACTTCTAGCTTTGCTTTAGGATCAAGTTTTCCAGTGTTTTCCTGTTACCTTTCCCAGGTGAGCAGCACGACCCTGCTGAGATCATTTAGCCACATTGGCTCTGAGGTTCTTTCCTCCCTGCCTTGGGCCAGAGCATGGCTCTGGTGACAGATGCCTGTGCCTGCATGCGTCAGGCAAGGGCTGCTACTTGCTTCCAAATGCTCACTTGATGTGGCATCCCCAAAGAGTCTGTAATCCTTGTTTGCTTTGTTCTGCATTGCTTAATATCCAGTGACTCAGCAGCATTCCCCGCCACCCACTGGCATATTTTCCATGTTATATTAGACATTGTGAAACAACCACTAATTTAATGTCATGGGTGAGGAACGAGGCTGCCACACATAATTCCCCAGCATTTTATGTGGGATCTTATCAGGGAACTCTCACAGCCCCAGGAAAAGTTTAGCTGGCATCTCAGTAAAGGCTCTGTTTTGTGGAAAGACAGTGTTAAAGTGTTCATCCTAGTGATCACACAGGGTCCAGGAAGCCAAGAAAATTGCAGGGAAAGCACTAAGGAATAGTAATTGTGATTGATGAGCAGGTGCTCCAGAAGAGACACCAAACAAGCTTTGGAGCAGATAGCCTCAAAGCTTCTCCAGGAACAGGCAGTCAAGGCAGTTGCTGGTGAATTCCTGCTCTGTGGGATGAAGAGACCCAACCAATCCACCTCCAGCACTGCACCTTGCTGGCCCTGCACTTCCATGCTGCTTTTTGGAGCCTGAGCACGGTTTGAATAGTCCTTAAAATGAAGCAGGCATCCATCTTATGCTGGCAAAGGGACAGCTGCTCTGATTTATGGTTCTACAGGACACGTTTGTACCAACCCTGGGCTTAAAATAAGTTGATTGCATTGCTTCAAAGGAGTGAGCATAAACTGACTGGATTTTTCTGAGATGGGTAAGGTTTTTAGTTTGGAAGTCATCTCTGTTTATTTTCCCCCTCATGTTCCACCAGCTGAGGACTTCTCAATGTGTTTTATGCAAGGCACAGCTGCAGGGCGTGCACCTCAGAGGTTGTTCATGGGGAGCATCCATATAGGATTAATAAATGCTGTTTAACCCAGCAGACATCAGAAGCAACAAACTTCTCTCAGTACTGAACATGTTGTGCCAGTGTCCTGAAAAGGGAGAATCATCTGTGGCACTGGTCCATAATCAGAGTAATGTGTGTCCCACATGGCCACGGGTGACAGCATGCCTGTCTCAGACCCAGCAGGTCACACCTCTGGCAGCAGAAATGTGGGCACTGTTGTATCTGTGCCTGAAGTGCCCTTCAATACCTAAACTCTGAAATCCATAGGAGGCCAGCTGGCCTGGAGGAAGCAGTGAGCTAGCACAGTAGGTGGTGGTGAAAAGCCCACCCGTGGGACAAGAATGCAGCACAAACCTTTCTTGCTATGGTAAATGTGGGCACTAGGAAAACAATGGCTATTTCTCACGTGATGCAAATCTTTAAAAAGAGTGGCTTTTTTCCACTGTTAAATCAGCTGAGCAGCCCAGCTCCTGGCACCCTCTGGCCATCTCTCATCCAATGTAGAATTCTGTTTCCTCATAGACAGGTTCAAGAGGACTACTGGAAGAGCAGTAGTAGCACCTAAACCACGGGGAAGCAGATTTTGGGTACTAAAAATATTAAAAGTGAGTCGGTTCAGAGGAGGGAACTTTGGGTTTTGCTCATGGGTATAGAAAGTTTAATATCATCTTTTGAGAGTTTAATATCACCATAGCCTAAACTGATGTTACTGCCATTGGAAAAACAGTGCTTTTTATGTCTGCAAGATCCCCAAGAACAAAGATACAATATGCAAATTGTACCCATATTATAAGCACATTCATGACTCCAGACACACTTCCAAAGGATTTGACCAGCTAGTAGAACAAAATCCAGTGCTTTGTTTAACATTCCAGCCTGACTAAAACCAGAAGATTAAAAAGCTTTGACGCTGTAAGAAATGTTACTGAGACATTAGATATGGGGTTATGATAATTGACGAGTCAAACAGGAGAACTCATATCTAAAGATGGAAAAAAAATCAGTCTCTCAAACAATTAGGAATGTATTCCTCCTCAATGGATTTTCTCAAGATACATTATTGGCCCCCTAAGACAATCTCAGCTGAGGATATGGTAGATAAAGAGAGATTGTGCCTATGACAGATACTGCATTTGTCATCTAATAATTTAAGTATTGAATACTAAATGTTATTACTGAGAGATGAAAAGAAGGGCAAACTCTACCTGTGGGACAATTGCTTGAGCCAAAGGTATCATGATTAGTGGGAGGCCCATAGTTTCAGTGATTCTCTTGAACTGTCCCAGAAGGATTTGTTCGTCCTAAGCAGCATTTAGAAGAGCCTGTTTCACTTGCCTTTGTCAAACTTTAGCTGAGTGGAACATGAAAAATATCCATAAGACAAAGGAATACCCATAACCACAAGAACAGGGGATAGATAGGAGCTGAGTATGAAAGAAGTTAAAGCAAAAAAGAAGAAGGGGAGAAAAAAGGTCTCCAGCACTACCAGCCCAAGAATGCAATGACTGTGTGGACAACAGGAGGCTCAAGAAGTTGCCTCATCTGCAAGAAGTCATTTTCAGGGACATCACTAGGGGAAGGACATTATTTATTTGCTTCTTCATTGCCTGCTCATGCCATTACTGGAGAAGAGCTACTGTACTGCAGGGACCTTCCTCCTGGCTGTCTTTATGTTGCCTCCCATCTTTGTTAATAAGACTGTGGATGAATCAAAAGCAGCTTCTGGAATGAGGTAAGCTGGATGGAAAAAACATGAAAAGATTTATCTTCCTTGGAGAGTAGCCATATGTAAATAGTGTAATTACTTCTGGAAATAAGGAGTGTGAGTTAGCTGAACTTCCAAAGACTGTCTCTTAGCTTCAGTCTTTGACACCTTTCCAGGGAAACAGCCTGAAGTCATGAGAAATTTTTTGATTCTTCACCTTCAGAAAATTGCTGATAGCAGTCTGCTAAGTATACTACAGATTCTCTTGAAATAATTTATTTGTAATTTAACTTTTTTTTTTT
>VZTB01005309.1:161606-176217 GCA_013397245.1 Thryothorus ludovicianus | reverse complement strand
ATTTTTAAAAAATTCTCTTCTACAAAAAAAAAAAAAAAAAAAAAAAAAAAAAAGTGTGTGGTGGAATCCTTCTCCTTAAAGGAGTTGCAGGACTTCTTGAAAACCTTTTTGGACAAAGGACATAGTTTGGCTAAAATAAAAATTAAATTGGAATAATATTATTATATTTTACATAATTATATATAAAATATTATATATTTTGATCCCTCAGTCTGCTGCACAGTCTGTGCTTTGGACAGATTTTTTCCATTAGAAAGTAGGGAAAAAAATCTTTTCCTAATCTGAGCCAGGCCATGCTACAAAGAAAAGGTAAATACCTTCATGTTATTTGAAACCACACTTTTTATGTTCTTCTGCTGGAAGTACTGCAAGGATAAAAGCTGGTGCTAGATGTCCCACATCAAGCAATCATTTTGCCTCAATGGAGGAAGGACACTTAATTTCCATAGGATCCCTGTCCCAATATCAGCTCCCCGTGATGTTGAGGATGAACAGCACCCACTTGGTGACACCCCCATTCCAAACCTTTGCCTCCTGTGCAGTACATGCCCTAAAGCTTCCTCCTGCCCTTGATTTCAAGGAGACAGATTCATGCATACTCACTAATAAAGCAACACAGGAAGTTCTGTGAGATGATGAAATGGTAAAAAAATGAAAGGAAGAAATGCTGGTCAAATCTACTGTGAATATTAATAAATGGTGCCAAGCAGAGTTTTACCAACACTGCATATTTTCAGAGGAATTTATCTTAAAATCTTGGCCTTTTTTTTTTTCCCCCCATGATAATTATTCCAGTAAATTTTAAAGTAAGTGGCAGCATTAACTTAATCTTTTATTTAGCTAATAGGAAAAGGTTGCATTAGAGCATTCCTGGAATAAATGGGAGTGTTCTTTAAACTGAGTGCATAATGGCAATTCCTCACTCAGGTGGGAAATGTACTAAATCTGGCTTTGTCATATCTTGAGCTTTTATTTCAAGTGTCCCAATATCTGACCTTGTTCTTCAAGTTCTAGTTAATCAAATCATGTTGTTTTGTGAAAATCTCAGCTTTTAATAGAGGAATCATAGTTTCCTGAGAGCTACAGAGAAAATCTTAATTTTCTAAAGCAAGTATGAGGAGTCTCAGCATCTATGGTTAAAAGAAAGTAACAGAGCTTCAGTTCCATACTTTGGGCATCTGTAGTGGTGAGCATTACACCATATAGAGTAGCTGTGTGGGAAAACACACTACCACATAGAGAATGAGGGAAAATGGTTCAGGTCAGGTCAGTTTCCCCAAGTAGCCATCCTTTGAGATGCCTGGACCTGGGGATGTCCTTTTCCAGCTACCATCACATATCCAGGCTGTAATGCCATGCAACAGTGCTGCAGAAGCCTATGGGAGGGATTCTGTTAAGAATCCTATTAATCTTGGCTCTATTAAGCCAAGATTAATTTAAATCCAACAATTTTATTTGTGTACCTGATAAGCTTTAATCACAATGTTTGAGGCAAGGCTGTAACCTGCACCCAGTAACTTGGCTTCCTTCTGCACTCTCCTCACCACCTTTTGGACCTGTTGGACCTTGGTCCTCACCCACCCCAGTTTGTTTCTCATATGAACTTCAGCTGCTCAAAAGATAATTGTCAACAGAAATCCCAGTGGAGGCAAGCTTTGCAAACAGGATGCGTTGCTTTGCATAAGAGATAATATTTTTTGAACATTTTGTGTGAGAACTGCAAGTTGACATCAGGAGAAAGATGAGTAAGAAAGCATCTCAGGAAGCGGGTCACAGCACCTGGGGGGTGCCACATGGCACAGTCATAGCACAGGTTACAAATACAGGGTTCTGTGTGGTGGACCAGAGCTGCCCAGCACTGGCTCTGCTGTTACTGGTCCTTCAGGGTGCCTCCCACATCCCAAGGCTGCCCTCTCCCTGGCCAGTGGGCACCGAGCCTTCAAATGGGACAAACACCAGGGAAATGCATCCTATAGGCACACCATGAACAGCAGAAAATTGGAGCGCCATGCTCCAGCTGAGCTGCATGCAGAGATGGAGGGTGCAAATCCAAGGCTACAGTGCAAGAGGCAGTTTCCATATGTCCTTGTGCTGCTGGACTGGAAGAAAAGAGGGTAGATGGCCACGGGCAGCCCTTGGGGTACCACAGGTCCCTAGGCAGTGCCAGCTGTGCCCCAGCCCCTGCAGCACTGGCCAAGAGGGCTCAGGTTCAGCTTGCTGGCCCTGCTGTCACCTCTTTCCTACCTCAAGGCCAGGTGCCTCTTCATTCAAAACCTTGAAGACTCTGTTTCCTCATTGCAGTGCCTTTTCTCATTTTCTTCCAAATGAAATGATGATGGGCCAGTTTGTTAAAGAAAGGGGTGTGGCGATTCTGCTGCTGCTTTGCTGTGAGATCTCCAGTGAATTCCTTAAACACTGCGTGCTGAGTTTACCCAGCCATAAGAAAGACCTCATAGAAGTATTCTGAGAAGAACTGCAATTTCAGATTCTCCAGGGTAAACTGCTCAAACTGGACAGAGCATTGTGATTTATTGATGATTTCTGCAGCATTTAACATTTTCCACAGGCCACGGTTCAGCTAGGGAAGATGGAAGATGCCGTAATTGTGGTTTTTTTCCTTCCATGCAAATGGTAACCTAGACATTATGCAAACATGTCTGCCTAAATCAAAGCAGAATTTTCATTCTCACCCATCCCTGCTCAGGCACAAAAGTTGGCAGCAATTAGGGAGGTTCAGAAATCAAACACGGAAAGAAAGATGAGAGGCACGCAACTGCACATTTAAATAAGATACAGTTGGTAAAGTAAAAAGGAATCTTTTTTAAAAGGTCACCTGAGCCCCTAGGACAAAAAAAAGAAGGACTTGTTATTATTTATTCCATTTTCATGAAAATGTTTTTAGCATAAAGTGATATTATTTTTCCATCTCCTTTGGTGTCTATGTGAGACATTAATTCTCAGGTAATTAACTATAAACCTAATGAGATTTTTCCAGAAAAATGGAAGAGATGGGACTTATACCTCAATTATGCTATAATTAAACCAGCAATTATAATCTGCACTATCTAAACCCCACAGGTTTGGTTTTTTTACTTTACAGCTAGATGCAGCATAAACAACATCCTTTGTACATTTCTGACAGTGGTTTTAATTGATCATGGCATTGATTATCTGCATGTAGGTGGCTGGGGGTTTCCTCTGAAAAGTTTTTGATATCTCATTATAGTGCTGATGAAAGCAGCAAGGGCTCATGGCTGATGTGACTAACATTTCAGTTGTGACTACACTGCCCCAAAGGTTGTCTACACCGTTTTCATCCCCATAGCTGAGCTACCTAGAGTGTGATACTGAGCACTGGCCAGTTTGGATAAGATTGATGAGACTGCAGCTCTGGTACCCCATGTGTCCTGTTCTCAGTTCTGGTGACCTTACCGAGCAGATCCGGAGCCAGGTAACTGCAAAGCCACTTTGGAACCCCAAATCTGAGTTTCTGGGTAAGACAGATTGCTGCAGCAGTAGCAGGATTATTTTTATTTTAAAAACTCATTTCTGTACGTATGTTGGGCTGTCAGGAGCAGCACGAAGCAAATGCTTTTGCATAGTTGTGTGTTAGAGCTTGGAGTCAGAGCTGGTGCGTGGGTGGGGAGGGGCTGGTTACACATCTCCAACAGGAACTCTGGTGGATGTCGTAACAGCCACATGAAGAAAACATCTGCTCATTAGGAAAGCTGCTCCATCTCAGACACTGAGAGCACGCAAGCACCAACAGGCCCTGAGCAGAGGCTGCTCATATCTAAATCCCCATGTCAAACCTCATTGTTTGGCCACCCTGACCCCCCAGCCTCTAGCCAGCCCTCTGTACTCAGTAGCAACCCCTGGTCTGCCAGTCAATACCATTTTCCAAGGGGACTTTTTCCCCCTGGCTGGCTGCACTGCTCACATTTCTTTTTCTCCTTCTTGCAAACACACTCACCCAGCTAACAGCATCTTCCCTAGTTTCTCTGACTTTTCTTTCCAGTTGTTCTGTCTAGTGGACTTCAACGTGCTACATCTTAGCCTCTTCTTCCCAAAGCCACGGGAAGGCAATTTTCTGTTCACTTCCCCTCTTGCTCCTTTCTGGGGCAAATCCTGTCTTCTCTGCCAGAAATGGCTTTGTCCCATTTTTGAATTTGTGGGAAGCTCTAAATGAATCTTACATCCTTGGTGAAGCAGACACCTACTCAGCCCCCCCCTCCCTCAAATGTCCTACAAGCTGCTTCATCCATGCAGATGGGCTCTCCAGTGGTTCTGGTGGAGGGACAGCACCTTTCCTCTGAGATGGTCTGTCTCTGGGATCAGGGCTCTGGATCAGGATCTGGCTGTGAAGCAAACCTGTACTCAGCCTGGGCTCTCCTCCAAGTGAGGAGTCTGAGAAAAAAGGAGGGAAGCAGAACTGAGAGAATGAGACCAGTGATGGTGTGATCACCAGTTAATTATGCATGGGGATTTTTGGACAGGCAATACCTACTCCCCATATTTTTCCCAAGTCCCCAGTTAGGTGCTGATGAGAGTCAGGCTCTTGGATCCTCATGTGTATCCATCTGGTCACACAGCTTTGGATTAGAGTCTCTGTGGGAAGTGAGCACACATAGCACTGGATCCTGACTGAGCTGGACCTGTCCAAACACAAAGTGCAAGAACTGCTTTGCCTAGTGGGCCCAGTTCTGTGCAGGGGTGGGCTCCAGGGAATTCAAAGATGTCACATTTGTTTGCCAGGCCAAAACCAAAATAGTCTGGAGCCCATATTTACATCATTTCAAGTCTGCAGTGTACTTGAGAAGTCTGAAGTCTTTGACAGGGTTTTATACTTGCAGAGGGGGATTTTATTTTGAACATCCTTTAAATACTTTGTGGGTAGGAGTATTTGCAGTTTTGGAGTGGTACATGTATTCTGATAAATAAAATCAGCCTACGGTGTGGACCTTTGCATTGGTAATCAATACAGCATTTATCTGCATTAGTGACTCACACAGCCTGTCACATAGGCTTTGTTCAGTTATTTGATGTAAGGTTATATTTATATTATCAAATATTTAAATTGTAGATATTTTAACATCAATGAGCAGATTTTTGCAATATGTAATTTATTAAAGAATAAGAGTTTTGCCTCCTGTGATGTGCTGCAGTCTCCATAAATAGGTCTCTCAAAACTAAAAAGTTTTTGGCACCATATATGTTGCTCACCTCAAAAGATAGGAAACTGTAAGTCAGAAATATGGTGGTAATAGTTGAGACAAACACTTTTCCTAATTACTGTTTACTCAAATCCTAAATTCCTAACCCAAATGATGTAATTTGCCTAAATTCTTCTCCCAGGTACACTTTTTATTCCTAGAATGGATCTAAGGAATAACATTGTATTTGCTGCCTTGTAGACCAAGCTGGCCAAGAAGACAGGTTGGTGTGCCTGTCATGTGAGGAGAAGAAGCAGAGTTTTATCTCTGCAGCATAAACTTTGTATTTTGAATACAAATTCTTATACTTTCCTAGTTGTTAGTCACAGTAATCATAGCTTTGGCAGAAAATCTTTTCTGTTTGTGCTTTTTTGGTATTGTTTTGTTTTTAAATATACATGTTCAACTGAGTTCAACAAGAACACATTGCAGAACACTGCCGGGCCCTAAAGGCAAATCTTTAAGTGACTTTTCATTGGGACCCAGCAATGCTTAAGGACAGAGGTAGAAAAACCCTCCTGAGAAATGACAGAAACCTCTGAGTACCACGTATAGCACACAAAAACAGATGGTTGCCACAGACCTGAACCAGAGCAGAGGGTCTGTGCTCTGTATGGTGGAGGATGAAAACTTGGGTGAAATGAGCTCATTTGCTTCAAAGCAAAATGACAATTCCCAGCCAGCCATGCAGCTGCAGAACCCCGTGTCCAGGCATGGAGCTCTGCAGCTGGCAACCTGCTGGTAAAATATAATCAGAGACATCCAGAGCAACAACAACAACAACAGCAAAATAGCAAAACCTAATGGTAAAGTAGAGCCAGGGAGCTCAGTTGTGCCTGAGGCCATGTGAAGTCTGTAGCACCACAGAGACATGGAAGGTTTCTCATCCCTGCTGGATCCCATGGCTGGCTGTAGCTCAAATACCTCTGTGTCAATCCAAACCAAACCCTTGGCCTGACTTCAATTTACGAGAAAGGCAAACTCACACATCTGAGGAGCACGAAGACCAAAGCGGTGGAGAGAAGTCACATGTGGCTGTGTGCAGGGCCTAGGAGATGGCTTCACCCCCCTGTGCCCTCTGAGCAGCCTCCCACACCAGAAAAGGTCCCATTCAAGTCCTCCTCTGGGGTGAGTGGTCACCAGGGCTGAAATCCACACAGGCACACATCGCCGTGGAGTCAAGGGCCCTGTGCCAGTGCCTTGGGGCCTTTTTCATGTTACTCTGCAAGAGGAAGTTTCTGAGAAGTCCACACCAAATGTAATCACCAATGTGGCCACCTTCATACTTGACCTCCAGTGGTGGCCAAGTCCCAGGATGGGGGTGGAAGTGGGGCAATTCCATGGCAATTGCCTCCCAGACCACTCCTCTGCCAGTCTTCATCCCAAGTTTCTCCTGTGTTAAAACTGATTCTGTCCAGAACGACTCCTGCTAGATTTATTCTCTATTGATTTATTGAGTGCTCTTTAATCCTCCAGCTAAATTCAGTAGACATGGTGCTTTTCGAAGGCAGAATTAGGCTCTGTGATTAAGGAAAAATTGTCCTATTTAAAGGAGAGAAAAACAAAAGCTCAAAGAAAGAGTATTTGCAGAAGTCTCTGGGCTTGCATCTTTGTTCTGCAATGCCCCAATTTACTGCATAGGTGGTCATCTCATTAGCCTGGCACCAAACCATAAATTACACCATAGTTACACCCTACTCAATACCTGATACATACTTTATTAGGGATAATGCACCAATTCTTAGAAACCACAGGTATCTGTTGTGTTACAAAGCACAGAAGAGAGTATTGTGTTTCTCAAAGGGAATTTATGAAGTGGCCATTGCATAGGTATTATATAGTGGATTGCACACCCCTAATGTCATCTTAGGCTACAGGAACCCTTTATTTCAGGATCTCTTCATACATACTGCCTTGGAAGTCCAAGCAAGGCAGCCCATCCACTATTTTCAGTGACAGGTTGGGCTAATAAGTTCATATAACTATTCTTTGCACTACTTTATCCTCATTGTTCCTTTGACTTTCCATGCAGGCAGTAATTACAAAGCTGTAAGGACATGCGAATTATTCCTGGAATCTCTGGTTTAATTAGAGAAGGCACAGACAAGAGCAGCACTGCTACTGCTTACTGCAGGTGCCTACCTGACAGATTTACGGAGGGATTTCACGTGTTTGTCTGCCTTTCCTCCGTGTCCCACCCTGTGCAAGCTGAATTAAACAGCTGGCAAAAAGGGTTGTGTGGTCCCTGGGCTTGTCAGGCTCACTGAAATAAAATATCTGCCTATCAAGGCCACAGTGAATATGAAGATTGTTATCTTTTTGGGAAGCTAATGGTAATGCATGTTTTCAGGGAATACACAAACTGATACTTTTCTTCCATTAGCCTCTTCCAAGCTCCTGCCCTATTTTCCCCTGGGAAAACAAAGCTGCTGTTTGGCACATCAGGTGATGAATTTCTGTTTCACTAGACAGCTTGTTTGCAATGAGACTTCTGAAAACAGGGGCATGGCTTATTCCTCCTGAAGCGCTGAGCTGAGAGTGCCACTGGCAGTATTTGAGCACAGGGTTGCCTGCCCTATGGCATGTCTTGCAGTGAGCCAACAAGAAGCTGTTTGCTGCACAGCAGGGCAAGGCAGCTGGCAGCAGGATCCCTTGGTCTCCCTCTCCTGCCGTGACAATTCCTCAGCAGAGACCCGTGCAGCTCCATGGAATGCACCAGCAGCTGTCAGTGAGAGGGAACGGGCATGTCTGAACTTCCATCCCCTGGAACAGGGAGGTGAGGGATCCACACCAGCACAGCTGGCAGCAAGGAGGGGGAACTCAAGGGAAAAGAAGTGTAAGGAAATGGGGCTGCTTTGAATAGTTCAGCTGAGGCTGAGTGAGACTTTCTCTGGACCCTTCAGAGTTAAACAGCCACACAGTAGCATCTCCAGGACTAATTTACTCAAACCCAAGGGAATAGTGGTCAAAATCTGTAACTAGCTGGGAGGTGATTTGACAATAGGTGACACAACCACACACCACCTCATCGCTGCAGCCCAGCACTGGCAATCATCTGTTAGAAGAGATCTGAATTTACATTAGCACATCCTTTTGGCTCTACCCTCAGGAGCAGTAGCTCCCACAAAGCAAAAAAAGCTAATTTACAAGATGAAGTAGTGATTTTATTTTTTTTTTTAAATAAATACTTGTGTTGCTGAGACTCTTCTTTCTCATCAGGTGGCCTGCATTACACGGGGACATCAAGGACAAACATTTTGCTTAGCCCCAAGAATAAAGCAAGCCAGGGGAATGAAAAAAAAAAAAGAAAGAAAAAAAAAAGAAAGAAAAGATGCTGCACAGTTTGAGTTTCTTGTAGCTAAACAGGACTTTAGGTATGCATTTGTGGCTGAATGGCAAAGGTGGGAATGTCCAGCCTGCTACGAACAGGGGAAGCAGCAGGACATCTCCTGCACTTTGCTCTCAACAAAGCTCATTCAATTTGTTCTTTTCATATTTCTCAAAGCTTTTTTTGGGTACGTCCTTCCATTCAATTTTACAGCTGTACCAATCCCTGTGTGTAAGAGCAGAGTATCCATCTGGAAGCAAAAGGGCCTCACTGAGCTGTCTCATGGAAGTACATGGTGATACTGGCAGCACTATTTTTGTAACAGAAACATGGTCACACATATTTTATATTGTCTCGAAATAACAGATTCCCCAGTTTGGAGTCCAAATATGGTGGAACTTCTGTGAAGGACCATGTTGGGCTTAGAGAAAAATGAGTCTCCCAGCGGAATGGTCTTTAAAGGTCAGAAAAAACTATAATTGGAAACCTTCCTAAGATAATTAAAAACCCTCAGTGTAGATGACAGTTGAAGGAATATTTAGTCCACCAGGTACCTGCACCCCTGTTTAGAGTCTGAGCAGTTTTAAAGACTATTATAATTAACATAACACAGGAGAAGAGAGGTTGGTTTACACATATAAACTGCAGTTTGAACTTTATAGGCTTAAGCTACACCAGATTTTTTTATTAAAGGGGAGGAAGGGACATGTAAAGAAAGGATTCTTTTAGCAAAGGGAAACATTTTCAGAGTGTAGACTCATGAGATGCCATTTCTGGAAGTGCAAAACTCTGCACTCCCAGCAGGACATATCCTTCCTTGTAACCCATCCCTTTGCTGGCAGAGGCAGAAAAGAGGATTTAGGCAAAAAGCCTCACAGCTCTGTGCCAAATCCTCCTCCTCATCTCTGAAATCCCTGCATGAGAAAACTGGCAGGTGTTGTTCAGATCAGATCAGTGGTGTCTGCTGCAAGCTGAGGCAGTGGAGGACTCGGCAGGGAAGCCCTTGCTGCCTGCGTGGTCCTCCCAGGCACTGGCACTTACTGGGAATTGCCACTCCTTGTTCCCTCTGCACGTTATTCCTACAGAGCAAGGGCCTGCAGAAGCAGGTGGAGTGGCTGCAATTGTGTGGAGTCAACACCACAGCAGGAGCCTGAGCAGCAGAGACAGGCAGCACCAATGGTGGGTTTGCAGCTAGAGAAATAAAGGTACACGTGTGTGACTTCAGGGTGGAGAAAGGAGCAGCTCACAGGCAGGTCTGAGACTCACCCTTGCACAGCAAAGCAAAAACCAGCAGCTCTGTGCCATGTCTCAGTAGAGAGGAGTAGGTGTAGTAAAGAGTGGCTTACCTCCAGCTTACCTGTCTAACAAGATTTAAAAGACTTGAACCACTTTCCAGAAGCATTTCATATTTCACAGGTGAATCCAGATGTTATGTGGAAAAGCAGGATCACTTGTGCTATCTCCAGTCCATCTCCCATAGGCACTAAAATAAAACTATAATTTTAAATTCTCTGATTCATAGCAACATCACAGTCTCTGAGTACCTAAAATGGTAGCAAATTGTTTTTAAAAACCAAACTCTACCTATAAAAAAAGTTTAGGAAAAAAAAATATCTCCTCCTCTTCCAAAACACCCCCTACAGAAACTTCCTGACTTTAAAGATCCAGTTCCTTCATAAGGTCAGACGTCAGTACTCTTCATATTTACTCAAAACAAGTGCGACAATTACGTTTTCATTTTAACTGACCTGTCAAAATGTGTCTTCTCAATGAGGACCTAATTAGGGGAAGGAGCCTGTGGAAGCCATGTATTAGATCCACCTGAGACAAACTGAAACAAACATCCTTCCCCCTCTCATTATACTTCCAATATAGCCTTCTATTAAAAAATCTTTTACTGCTTTCTATTGTTTTTTCGCTGAGTAATTTTAAAGTCTTGCTCTGGATCTTTTTTTTTTAACTCAAAGGGAGAAAAGCCATGGAAATACCTTTTTTTTTTTCCACTGCAGAGCTAAGGCTCAGTAGAATGGCTGACAGGCTGGTTAGCACCTGTGATTTCCTCTGTAGAACAAATATATATTTTAAGTGTGTGCATCTCATTCCCTAGGCACTCGTGTCATTTAATCAACATATATTTAATAAGCTAAAGCAACTTCTCTGCCCTACCCCAGGGAGGAGGCAGGTCCAAGCAGAAGCAGCTCCTGCAGCCAGGAGCAGGCACACAGTGTGGTCAAAATGCAGCTCCATGCATCCACATCCCAAAGATTTTAGTATCCATTACAGCTTCTGTTAGCTTAAGATGACAATAAAGAAAGCAATGTGCATGCAAGTGTGTTTAACATAAGTGGCAATCTGCAGAAGCATAATTTCCTCAGTTTTTGAGGAATGAGATACTGCTGGTACTGGGTTCCTGAAAAATCTGCAGCAACAGATTTTTTTGTAAGAGTTTGGGTTTGTGCTCCACCCCCCCCTCACCTCCCTCCTTAAGTTATATGAAAGTTTTCTACTCTTCATGAGGATTTATTGATTATTATAGGTCTATGGGATAATTAAATATACAGGCTTGGCAGTTGTGGTAGAGAATATTATTTTAGAAATGCTAACAAGATGTGAAATCCAAGGAATTCCACTCCTAGTACTCTGTAGGGTCATAAATCAGTGCAGGGGATATAAATATGAAAGACACCATTCAAAAATCAGGTACATGACTGTAGCTATTGAGTTTATGTATCACTTACCCCTTGGTTACTAAGGGTAGAAATTTCCACCCCCCTACATCTACTCTGCTCTTTATTTTATACTTGAGTAAAACCATATATATGTCATTCATGGGCTTTTAGTTCATGAGGACTTTTGTGCTAGAATTAAATGGAAATACATCATTCTTCAAGTATCCCCAACTTTTATGTGAAATAAATTCCTGCTATCCCTCCCCTCACAATGCTAACTGTTCAGCTATGAAACAGGGGGCTATCTGCCCTCTAAGTGAGATTTTATTGCTAAAATAGAGTAAACATTGTTTTAAAACAAAGAACACACATATTTATAGTAAAACTCAAGTTTGTTTTACAATTAGAGAAAAGTCACATGGTCCCCCAAAAAACCCCTTTTTATATATATATGTATTTCGAAAATATATTTAAAAACATAAAAAACTCTAGTTAAACATATATTATGTTAATTAGTACACTTAAATATAGCTTAATTATATTTACAATATGACGCAGTTGCTTTTAAATTTTAATGCCAATTTCAGTATTTTCCCAAAAAAACCATAAAATTATATAAATATACAATAAATATTTATGTTACACAAGATGAATAATAGAGAACAAGGCCACAGACATGAACTTACAGTCGCAAGAGTCTTTAACACAGCACTAGGCCTGCTGACATGCATGACACACTTCTGTCACAAACAGACCACAGCAAGAGTTTAATTACGGGACATGAAGAAAAACCAGTGCTCCCCTCTCCATCTCTGTGCCAGCTGAACCTGCCCAGCCTGTGGCCGTGGTCAGGTGGGGCTGCAGGTTAATGGCCACTTTAACCTTGTGTCAGTAAGGACAGAGCTGGCATGTCATGGGGAATGTCACCCTGGGTGTGGCCACAGCTCTTTGGGTCTGTCCCTTAGTGCCCCCCCGGCTGTCCTTTGCCTCTCTGAATCCACCATGCCACTGTTCTAATGCTGCACCACCTGCACTGTGCCAGGTAAGGAAATTTAAATTATAAATAGGTTTATAAGTAAAGGATGTAGCCATAGTTAACTTTGGGCAGTAAGGAATTTTATTTCTAGCATGTTTTATGCATTAATACTTCTCTTTTGGGAATTCAAGTTCTCTGAACTAGTAGTTATTTTATTCCTGTATCTGAATTAGGTTCTGACAGTAGTCTTTTTTTTTTTCTTTCCAGAATAGAGGAATGATTTGTTATTCACACATCAGCATCATTCTTTCCTTAAAAGCAACAAACCCTTGTTTTGAGAGAAGCCCACATTACACCCCTTCTCTGCTGCAGATTAGGTGTATTGCTGAGCCATGTTGGATTTACTAAATGCAAACTGCAACACACACACAGGCATTGGCCCCAGGGGAATGAAATGGTCTAGTGGAAGGTGTACTTACCCATGATATAAATGATCTTTAAGGTCCCTTCCAACACAAAACATTCTTTGATTCTATGAATTAATTTGCATGAATAATATCTTAGATGAAATTTGGGTTGTTTTTGTTGTTTTTTTTTTTTTTTTTCTGTGTGGGAAATCCCCATCAGCAATTGATGAAGAAGGCTGAAGTTAGAAGTTTAGGTGGGTCACACAACCCTCTCTTCTCACTCACAGTCTGGTGTGCACATGGCCCATGCAACTAATACTGGGACAGCCAGTTATCCTCAGGAAGGGGCTGTCCTTCTACCCAAAGTAGAAGAAATCACTGATGTGAAAGTGTCAGTTAGGTTCTGGCACGGGTTTCTACCAGTGATGACATAAAATCAGTGTTAAATATGCTCTTCAAAAAGCATTGCTGGGGCCAACACATTTCCTTAAGCTTTGCCCAGTCAAAGTTTTAATAAACACAGATTCTACAGCATTCAGAAGCAGATTATATTTTGCAGTATTTTCCTACTTGTTGGTCTATATTTTTACCTACAGGAATTACAAATAATAGCATCAGCCTTCAGTGAGCTTACTAATAAACTATTTCTGTTCTCAGCCCACTGTAGCCAGTGCAAGTGCTGTGCACAGCTCTCAGCCTCACAATCCGCCTTGTTAGCAATACTTCTGTCAGAAGAAGGGGGAACACAGAGCTAAACACATCTCTCAGAACCTAAGTTAAGCCAACTCCTCCAGCACTTGCTCTTCATTTACTTCAAGCGTTGTTTTTTTAGTGCCAATATCTGTTTCATAAAATAAGTCTGACAGCAGAGGTAGAGCCACACGAACACAACTAATTCCTTCCCACAAGAAGCAGCGCTTCTTTCTGTCTCATTCCTGAGCTCATTCCCAGGGCTCCTCAGGCAGAGATGCCAGCAGGGTTTGCCCACCAGCTTTGCTGGCATGCTCTGGAGGGGAAGGGCATCCATGTACATGGCCAAGCTCTCACTCTCTAACACATTGGGATAGCCTCAGTCAGCCCAAATCACTGTTATTAGTTCCCAAACTGGCCGAGCCACAAAGTCCCACAGCCAACCTGATTTCAGATCCACCATCATCTTTTCCAGACCCTTTTTCTAGTGACACTCTCACTGTGCTTCACCAAGACATTTAATCCAAGCACAGTCTTTTATTATATGAAAATAATTGCTCTGAACACTATAGAATATTCTCTATATGACAAGCTCCAGTTCTGTGGTAAGTGAAATTCTTAAAGATCACAACCAATGTCTCTCCAGAGGGAGAAAAGGGGGGAAAAAAAAAATTCTCAAACACAAGCAAACATGGTATAAAGCAAATGCATGTCTCAAAAGACTGAAAATTGAAGAAGACAAAAAACAAAAACAACCCCAACAACAAACCACCCCCCCACAACCAAAAAAAGGCATGTTGCCATACAATTAAATAAGTGTTGTCTTTAAGCCTGAAGTTCAACAATGTGAAGTGGAACATCACCATTCTTTTTCAGTTGCCTCTTTTTATTATTTTTTGTCAGTAGTTGGACTGCTATTGCAAACACCTTCACAACGTACAAAAACCAAATTTTTTTCTAATCCAGAATAAGGTAATGATTTTTTTCTTTTCCAATCTGATGGGAGTTCAAAAGTAAAAGAGGAACAGTAAAACTATGACAACAGCACCTTGACATTAATTTCAACGTTATCAGAAGTCAGAAGCAGTAAACATATATACTAACAGATTAAAGATACTTACTGTCTAAAATGTAAACAGAATGTTTTGGTTCAATTTATTTTTCTGAAAGAGGACAGTTTATCATTAATTCACAATTGAAGCAGCATGCAATTTTATTTTTTTTTTTTAAATTTTTTATATTTTCAATTCTTGGCAACAGCGACAAACCACAATGTTATGGAGGAATGTAATGCAGACTTTTCCGTTTGTTTGATTTTCTTTTTTTTT
>VZTB01005309.1:142058-161576 GCA_013397245.1 Thryothorus ludovicianus | reverse complement strand
TTTTTTTTTTTTTTGTTTGTTTAAACTTGTGCGCAAATGACTATTGTTCCCCTTCAGGTCATGGATATGTTCAATAAATAGATTGTGTAACCACTGTACTGTATAAACTTCAGTCATACATGCAGTCCATAAAATTATTTTTTACCGAATAATTTACCCTGTTATGTATATATACAAATAGATAATTTTGTCTCAATATAATCTATACAACACGAACCCACTATCTTCCCCTTTTAATGGTTAATGTACATACACAGGAAGTGTCTATCCTTATAAAGCGCCAGCCAACTCTCTTTTTATTATCCATGGTGAGAGCTCTCACGTAAGACTGGGTAGTTCGGCACTGTGAGTTCCAGTGCCTCTTGTCAATGCCCCTGCAGCCCTCCTTCGTGTACCCCTTAGGGTTGCATTTGGTCTCATAGAAGTATTGCTTCAGTTGGCCTTTGGGTACTGGAACTTTTTCCAGGACTGTGACAGTTGCCCCAGACATGTCCACGGCAGTCTTTTTCTCTGCTGCTGTCACCCACTCACTCGTGCTGTCACACACGCTCAGTTCCCCGCGGCGAGCTGGATCGGAGTGGCGCCGGACTCTCATGGACATGTTTGCAGCATCCAGGTAGTTTTTGTATTCCTCGAGCAGAAAGAGCAGTGGGGGTTCCAAAGGCACTTGACTGCTTAGCATGACTCGGGATGTGTACAAGTCTGCATCCTTGTTTCCCTCACTGGGCTGGATGTCCTGGTCCTCATCTAGAAGCTCCTCTATGACATGTTCAAAAGTATCTGCCAATGATGTCAGTCCTCTTGAACCAACATTGGGCCCATTTATGCTCTCAAGAGTCCCATGGGTCCGAAGACCTGGGTAAGCCAAGCTGCCTTGTCCTCTTAGACTAGCTTCTTTCATTGGGGCAGCTTTCATGCAAGTGAAGTATGAGATAACCATAGTAAAGAAAAGGATGGTCATCACTCTTCTCACTTGGTGGAACTGTCAAAACCAAGAGAAATAAATTAACTTACAAGGTCTGGAATAATAAAAATTCACCCAAGTTGTCACAAGACTGTGCATTTTCCACAGAGATGTTCTGTATGCAGTTGCAACTCATAACCAGTGATAAAGCATACTCTTGTATAAGACTGTTCATTAATTTAGAGTTTCAGAAAAAGCATATCCTGCAGCACAGGCAACATTGATCCCAGCAACTCGGTTCTTACTTGTTAAGATCTCTCTTTAGCAAGTATTAGATTAGATACTATGCAGACTCCTTATTTATTGACTAATTGCACCTATTTCAAGTAACAGCAAAAGCAGAACTGCTATTTAGCAATGCAACATTTCAGCAATAGAAGACAGCTTCACAGCTGTGGAAGGCAAGACTTCCATTTCAAGCGCAAATGTAATATACTTGATTTTGAGGATCTCTCTAAGGCAGAAAACAGTTCGTCATTCTTCCCACAAAAAATACTGAGCAGCACCAGGATAAACTGCATTTGTGCTTTGAAAGCAATCTTCAAAACACAAGAAGAAGCCATACAATTCTGAGGTCTCAGCAGGTCAATTTCTCATCTAAATGTAGAAGGTATATACACATAAATATAGAGCAAGAAAACAGCCTGGAATGGCAAACTAAGCTTGAGCTACACAGACATGAACAGCACGGAAAGGGAGCGCTGGATTACAGAGCTGGTAAGAGCTATACTGAAGGGACAGCAGAACTACTGTTCTGTACTTCTCCTGAGCCCCCACCACCTGTTCTCAGGTGAACAAAGCATTTATTTATGCCTAGATAGAGACCAGAGGCCATCGTGAAACCCAGCACAACCAGCCCTACTGCCATACCGAAACACAGCAGCTTGCCTGTTCTCTCACATTCTGCCCCAAGATCTGGCACGTGTTAAGGGGCAGGCTTTGATGTTTATGTGTATGCTCACCTCTGTCCTCACTGAGAGAGGAGGGGTAGTACCAGAAAGGAGTGCTGGTAAGGAAATTCCTCACCAGGCTTGGAATCAGCACAACTTGCTCCTGTTAGGACTCCCAATCACTTGGAGCTCATGTGAACTCCTTTCCAACTGCTTTGCTAAGTCTCCTCAGGGTAGAAATAGTTTCTTCCTCAAGTGCAGAGTAGATACTTTAAGCTCTGTTTCAAGAACCGCCCCCAAATCCTGCAGTGACAAAGAGCTATGCCTTCTGTCTGATCCCAAGCACTACTACAACATCTATCATATCCAGCTGTTATTTTTTTACCTTCTGATCCCTCTTCTCACCAGTTCTGTTTGCTAGAAAGCAATGGCATTGTTCACATTTTTGAAAAAGCAGCTAATGCATGTTTCAAAACTTCTGAAGTTCATTTGGAAGTACCTCATACTTGGCAACACTCATTGAAGTAAATGCTATTTCTGTTTGCCAACAGGGTGCTTATGTAAAAAGACTTTATTCCCAGCAAATATGCTGTGGGAAATGAGTACTCTTATGACTGAACATGGAAAGGAAATTTATCATAAAACATACAAATAAAATGAAATGAGCACTAGAAAGGCAATGCCCAAAATTTAGGTCTTAAAGTACTTAATGAAGGCAGGGTAGTAAGTGTTCAGGTTTATGTCTATGCCTGCCTTATCTCCAGGCCCCCACTAAACAAGATTTTGGTGAAGAATCCTTTCTAACCCAGCACAACTCTGCCTTCATCCCTCTATCTCTCTTCCTGTTTAATAGTGTTGTTGTGGCATAGATTTATTAAGATTAAACAAACCTGACATCTGTGACTCACAGGAACATAGTGTTTGCTCTAACTATGCAGACTATTAATATTTTGCAATTTTTTTCATGTTGGGCTTTCTAAAACATTCTACAGGGAGTGTCAGATTTCCTCCTCAGAAGAAAGGAAAAGAGGCATTACAGAGGTGATTTACAAGAGGACAAAGATTGCTAGTCTTCCTTTATCATATGAGAGACCAGACAACTCTTCTTGTCTTGAAAATGGGTGGCTCAGCTAACATACAAATGCAGAGCCAGTGGAGCAAGAAATAATATTTATGCACTCTATCTTCAGAGAATTGTTTAATATAAAACCTAAAGTGAAAAGAACCCCAAACACTCACATCACACTTTGTGGCCACCAGAGCAATGAACAGAAAACAGATCTTCTGGCTGCTAACCAAGTTCCTGTTATTTTTATCGAAGTAGTGCCCAGAGGTCCCAGCCAGTTCTTGACTCTGTAGGACAGAGTCTCTCTGAGCACGTAGGCACTCCAAGGGGCCTTCCAGAGCAAAAGAGAGGGCACAAAAGGCACCAAGACAAGCACAGAGCAGGGAGAAGTTTGCACCCATCAGGTTGATGCCTTAAGTTTTAGTTTTTATGTTTTTCAGATTCTGTGCTGGTTTAGTGTGTAGTTCTGGGTTTCATATTAAGTGCTACTGAGCTCTCTTCACAGAGTAGGTAGAGAAAGCAATTCCTTTTCTAGCTTGGGACCAAGCACAACCAACAAAACTTTCAGGCCCAAGAGCATAAACAATGGTGAAAAGAAAAAACAAGGAGGATGGAACTTCATTACCTGAAGCTATGGTTGGACAATTAACCCCAATATGCTAATGGACCAAAACTTAAAAAATGTGAGACTTTGTGACTGGTCATCCATTTTGTGTCCATTTTGGGGTTCATCTTGGGTGTAGCCTGGCGGGGCTCTTGCACTGCTCAGGGTGTACCCATTGAGGCCTTTTAATAAATCCTTACTTTATCCTCTTGCTCTGTCTAGTCTCTGTTCCAGGTCAGCCTCTGAGGCATCAAGGTAAGTACACCAGCTGCAGCTGATCAGTTGCTTTTCAAGTTAAGACAGGTGAACAAAGCAGAGATGAATCCCAGGCCCAGGCCACACTGTACACTACTGTCATTGGGCTGTTCACCTAGCACGGATATGAAAACAGAAAAGTGTTGCAACTTCACTCACATGGACACTTTTCTTAAAAGGAAGACAATGGAGGACAGTGGTGCAGATTGACTTTAATAAGCCCTCAGCATTCTCCACTGAAAGCTGGTTGGTCACCAGATCTAACAGTACTTTATATATCACATTAAATTTTCCTTAATCAATTATGCGTTCCATTTAGCAAGAAAATTGCTGTCAAGTTTGATCAACTTACATCCTATCTGATGACACAACCACCACTATTACCTGGGATGGCAAGAAATTGTGTACAACTAGACTGAAAACCAACAATTTTTAAACAGGCATTACTCACACAACATACTGATGATACACAAGAAAACATATCTGCTTAAAAGCCAATCCTCTTCCTTCCCATTAAACTGTAGAAGAGCATGTCAAAGTAAGCTTTAGCAGCACAGACAAAAGGAATATTGCCAGCAAGCAACCACAAATCAAACATCTACTACTCCCAGACTAAGCTGAACTCCAGAAGCAGGATGTGAGATTCTTCTCTATTTCTTGACAGTGACTTGAGCACTAGACAGAGTCCTTATCTTTGGCAGTAAAATTATATCACGTGATTTACTACAAGGGTGTAATATTTTATCACTTTGGAAATATCTTCATTTTAGAGACCACAGCAATTTGTATTAGCACTTGCAAAAAATCAGCTAGTTTAACGTGCTATAGCAGAATAAGATATCTCACTTCATGGGTAGAATCACACAACCTTTCAGCTATTGTTGAACTGAAACATGAATGTATGCATGTTGGTTTTACCTGGCTTAATTTTTTGGAGGGAATAAGCCAGCCACGGAAGTGATTTTTTTTTTTTTGTATGTGTGGGAAGCTGCTAGAGGCTTCCTTCATGCCTGGCAAAGCCAATCACAGGCTGGCTCTGAAAACAGACATGCTGCTAAGCTAACTGAAGTTGTTGATAATGCCTCTGTGATGAGATATTTAAGAAGGAAAAAAATGCACGCAATTCCTCTTTCTTCCTCCAAGGAGTTGGGAGGCCACTGCAAGGGGCATGATGAGCAATTCCCTGATGTGGAGCCCCGACAGGATCAACCTTTCAGTGCTGCAGAACTCTATAGAAACTTTTCAATTGATAAAACTTGAGAACAAATGACACCAACTCTCTCCTGAGTCAGAGAAAAGGAAAAGGTGAAGACACATGAGAAGAACAACATGGTGATACTAAGGTCAGTGAAAGGAGGGAGGGGGAGGAAGAGGTGCATCAAGTGTTGGAGCTGAGATTCTTCTGCATGGTGAGGATTATAATACAACAAACTGTAATTCATGAAGTGCATGGGGGGTTGCAGAGGTCCACCTGCAGCCCATGAGAAAAGGTGCTCACACCAGCGTGCATGGATGCTGAAAAGCTGCAATCTAGTGGGGAACTTGAACAGAGAGAAAGAAAGAGAACCCTTGCTTGCAAACTAGAACTCATCCTTAAAAAAACTACACCCTATGAACTAAAATGACCCACATCATGTTTGGGAAGACTATTTTGCCTGTGGAAGGGACTCAAGTTACAGCACGCTGGGCTGGACTGCTACTTGTGAAAATTAGAACCACGTTGGAAAAGTTTACAGAGAACTGCCTTCTGTGGGAAGGACCCCACTACGTAACACTCCCTAAGCAAACTGAAGAAAGATTTTTACAAGTGACAAACTGACTAAAACCATCATGTTTTGTCTCCCTGCACTGTCAGCTGGAAGGAAAGAAGGGGTGGGGAGAAAAAGTTGTTCTAAAGGTTCATTTTAGTTCTCATTATCCTCTTTTAATTCTGCTAAGAATTTTTTTTATACCTTTAAAGTTTTGAGTCTATTTTGCCTTCTAAGTGTTTCTTCCCAATCTTTACCACAACTCATGAGCTCCTTTGGATTTTCTTTCCCCACTCCTCTGCTCAACTAGCAGAGGAGAATGGGTTAAGAGTTTTTTCCTGGGTGCCTGGCATTTGGCATCAAACCATGACAGCACGGTTCATCTCTTTTTTAATGAGGCAGGACTAATATCCCAATGTAGCACCAATAAGGTCATTGGAAACACTTCCAGTCCTTTTCTTCTCTGTTCTCCAACCACCAAACCTTTATTATATTGCAAAGATTAAAGACACTGCCTGTCCTGTTACAGTAAGTGTCCTGTAAACCTCAAACATTAATATATTATGTACATCCTGCTGATTATGAGCCAGTCAGTGTGCCACGCTGCATGGAAGAGGAACTGGGCTGGGAACATGGGAGAAAACTATTTTCCTATTTTCCCAGCCTGCTACTACCAAGCAAGGTATTGATCCTGTCTGTGCTGGGCATATCCACCACTATGAGGCCTTGCATGGGGATGGCCCAGCATTTCTGTGCACATCCATGCCTGGGGCTATGCTGCTATTTCCGATGGAGGCTCACCAGTGCTGAGTTTTTCTTAACTGGAGCAATCTGGCTGATAATGCATGTTCTCAGGGCATCAATACAACTGAATGCCATACAAATAGTGCAGCCATGACACCTTGCACCTTGTAGTAGTAAGCTGTTGCACCCAGAATCACACAATTAAAAAATCACTGATGTTACAGCATCAGTCTGTTGTCCTACAATACACTCATTTTCCCTCTCTTCTCAGACGTAGGAGGTTCAGGTCTCTACTCCACACGTTCACTACACCCACAGGACATGAGGCACATCAATCAGAAATCATGTTTGAGACCAGTTTGTGAACACCATCCACCCTCAGGACCACAAGAATGTCCCTTCTGCTTTCATGCAGCCCAGTGAAGCCGTAGCAGTGAAAAGAGGTCACCCACCAGATGGGATCTCAGGAAGATGCGACCTACTTCATACTCCAATAAAGTCCAATAAAGTCCATACAATTACAGCTAGAGTAAGGACATGTAATTGTGGCAGTCATCTCCACTAATGGGAAGCAGGCTCATTAAATGAAGGTCATTTCAATTATCTACAGCTACTTTACTTATGCAGTCAATTACCTTGCTGTACTATTTATTTCAGTATTTGTATTTAATGAAGATTCACCAGTTAATTGTTTTATTTCATTATTTTTAGTCATTTTAAGCAGAAATCCAGTAGCTTAACAGGTTATATTTCCAGCAGACAGACCTCAGGAATAGCTGTGAACATGTACTTGCTTTTCTGCATCCCAATATGTGCCATGTGAGTTGAAATAACTTTCGGTAGTGAATAGATTCATGCTTTAATCTCCAGAAAGGAGTGTGTGGAGGAAGATAAAATTAGCAGCAAGTGACATTCGTTTTGTGCCTTGCCATTTTCTAAGATCTTTACACAAAAGTTCAACTTACTAAGTCCTACTGAATGCCACAGGCATGAGTTTCTGCTTTATGCATCATTACCAGAGTGTGTGAGCAGATATCAAAATGGGATGCATGTTAGCACATCATTTGCAAAGACTTAATGTACTGAGAACAAATAGCATTAACCTTTATCACATGCATAACTGGATGTCTGACACACTCTACTCATCCTTGAGGCTATTTATGCAGTGAACTATATAATTACATTTTATTACTGCAAATAAAGCACCCCCCCCAATACATATACATGCACACCCATATCCAATTTGTATTCTTGTAAGTTGGTGCTTCTCATCAGGAAGAATAAACCTGTTTTGTTTTTATTGTCATGTTGATTTTCTCTAAGGTAATGAAATCTACTTAGTCTTAATGCAAGACATAGCAGAGACTATGAAGCATTTTGAAGTCCAAGATAAACAGCAAGTAAATTTACAAGTAGTGTTAACTTTAACTACAACTTTTAGCATGAGAAATTTGCTTTTATCTTATGTTGCTAAATATTGTCTGTGGTACAGCTTCTGAGAGCAAAGAAACTCCAGCAATGTCTATACTGGCTCTGGAAAAGCATGCATCTGTCTAAAGCACTACAAGGCATTTTTTGTGGGGTTCCATGCTTTTGTTGGACTCTCTCCTCAGTACATACAGAAATCACAGCTTCTGACAACCAGAGGTGAGAAAGAACCCAAAGAAAATAATGGCAGGATAATAATGCCATGACATCAGAGTCTTGATCTTTCACAGAGCCATGTATCAGAGCTTCCTACAAACTTTGCTCATACCTTTCTAGACACTCAAATAGCTTGCTTCAAAGCTCTGAGTGAGAATTCAGTTGCTTTAATGAGTCCAGAGCAGATTCATTGCAAAAATGCTTAATTATACTTAAATTGACTAAGTGCAGGACTACGAGGTGTTCTCAGCAGGATCTCCATCAGACAGATCTCAGACTCAGTCTGCCTATACCAGTAAACAGGAAGAAGGAGTTTTGACAGCATGTACAAGTGAAGAAATAGCAGGCCAGATTCACAGATGGTATAGGTTTTCAGAGACAACATCTGTAGAAGAGATGCACACTCTCTTTATACTTTGATAATGGGAATGATCATTGAGCCAGAGACACACTTCCTGCCTTTCCAGCTGTGTGTACAGCATACCACACTCGGGGCACTCAAACTGCACAGGAAGTTGTGATTCCAACCCTACACAAAGAAACCTCTAAAAGGAGCCTGTGTGTGTGCCACCATTTGTATCAAACACAACATGCTTCACAACAGCTTTTGCTAAAATTTCATGTTGAAATCCCAAGACATGCAATGAATGTCCTCCACAAATAAAAGCATTACCAACAGGTTTGTTTCTGAGTATCATGGGTAAAGTAACATGCTGCACTTCCATTATTATGTCACAAATACTATACAGTAGGGATAATACTTCTAAGCCCAAAACTTGTACATTAGCAAATTCCAGTTTCAAAACTGGCTTCAGAAAACTGCATTTATCTCTTCAGAGTATGCGTCAAGGTATGTTCATGCCATTACAGTGGTCATTCAGAAGTAACATTAAAGCAATCTCTGTGAAAGGAAGGTTCACCTATAGAATAGGGTACATACTCCCCCTGCAACAGGAAACCCATGAAGCCAATCCATTAAGTAATTACTCCATGCCAAGACACTATCTGGCTCCTCCATGGGGGCAGATAATTAGAGTTCTCTGAAATCATTTGCTTCAATAGCCACTAGAGCTTTATAAAATACTAATTCAGCCTCTGCACAAAAGAACATTAAGGCAGAACCTCAGACCTTTGAGCAGCATCTGTAGTTTGTCTTCTATTTCAGTACGGTTCTTTGGTATGAAACACTGCACTGAATCATCTCAGGACTAAGCTATTCTGCCAAGTACACACATGAAGCTCACACAGAAGTCAGGGATAATTGGCACCCAAAAGCAGGAACAGAATGGATCATGTTGCGTGCAGTCTAGCACAAGTTGGATCCTTTCAACAGTGACATGTGTCCAGCAGCCCTGGAACAACCCAAAATTTCCTGCACCAGTTGAGGCTGGATCTCACAGAATGCCTATAAACTATTGAACAGCATGTAGAGCATTCCACACATGCATCAGTTCTGCTTCCTAGAACCTACAGAAAGAACATTATGCACCCAACAGCAACATAAGTGAAGATGTGCCAAGGAAAAGAAATGGTTAAAAAGCATAACCATCAGACAGTGCAGTTATCAGTGGTGTGGGCAGGCAGGGCTTTCACTAGGGTGAGGGGAGGAGAGCTTGTTGCAAACCAAGGTGTGTGGCACTGCTGTAAGAGAATACCTTACTTTTACCATAGCCAGTACTAGAAATGCAGCTTATCAGTGCATTGTGATGTGCATGAACCAGAAACCAGAACTGCTTGTTGTGAGAGCTCTGACAGGTATTAATAGTACTTGTGCATTTGCTAGTGGTGTTTCAGGTGTCTTTTGTTTGTCTGCCCTTGTGTGTGGATTTTTCTTGACACATGCTCAGTCCAGCTGTCAGTACAGCATCTCCATGGAAATAATTTCTGTACACAGGGCAAGGAATAAAAGCTTACACTGAGGTACCAGAGCAGTTTCTGGGATTATTCAAGTCCAAAATTATACGGGAGCAGAGCCAGAGCAGAAGCAGAAATCTGTAGGTTTGCAAAGTCACCTCAATCAATGTTAACAGAATAATGAGGACTTGTATAGCAATATAAGGATATGCTCATTGGGAATCTAATCCACTTCACTGGGCAGTCAGCCCTGCATGTGTCTTGCTGTGACAATAGCTTTATCTTTGGAGATAACACTATTAGAAAATTATGTCAGTATGTTAACATCACTGTATTGAAAACACTTTGACAAGAAGTGCTCTTCCACCAATGATATTTTCCAATGACAATGCAGCTTACCACAGACTTCAAAGCATTACAGTTTTCAGCTTTTTTTTTTTTTCCCCCTCCATCTTCTAAGTGGTTTCACATTGAAATGGGACTTTTCTATGTGCTATGGCTGGTACTCTATTCCTAATCTGTTTTAAAAATCTGGAGGCCAACTTCAACCAGATTCAACAGAGGGATACACAGGCTCACGAATAACTGGCATGCTAGCACCTGGGACCAACACAAATTTGCTCTTTTCCTCCTCCATCCTCAGGCAAACACCAGTGTATAGGCTTATGGACTTAAAACACTGTATTTTTCCTTCCATTTCACAAGCTCCACAGAGGGAAATGGTTTGGAATCACAAGAAGGGGTGAGGAGATATATCTGGCAAAGATGCAAGGGTTTGAAAACAAGCTTCATTAGTTGTACTGCTCAAGGTACAAATATTTAATGGAATATAGAGAAAAAAAAGCATCTGCAGTCTTACAGGAAAAATTAATTTATCCAACTCCTGCCTTCTCCTAATTGTATAACGGTGTCATTTCTTTCACCAAGGAGTGTTACACTGTGAATTCTGTGAATTACACACACATTGGGACCTTCCTTTTCCTAATTAAATATGAAGTTATGTGGTTGCTGACTTTTTATACTTGCCACCAGGTATAACAGATTGTTGCATCATGGGGAATTATTTCCACAGAAATTACTGAAGTTCCTTGAAGCAGTTAAGTTCCAGAGGAGCTAATTCTGGAGGACACAGTCCCTGCCTGGTATAAATCCACAGCATTCCATTCAGATTTATATCAGTTGCAAAGGTAACCCGGTATTTATGTGGTCAGAAAATCACATGGGGTCACAACCTAAAGGATAGCTAATAGCTGTATCAGAACAAAATGTGACAAAGGTTTCAGCAAAGCAGCTTCCTCAGGACTCCTGAGGGATACATGTATATTTGGTAACAGAGTTTAAGAAAATAGGGAAAAAACCTTTCTAGGTGTGCAGGCTAGCTCTTCTCTTCCCTCACTGAACTAAGCACATAAATAGCCTAGACATGTCTATAAAGAGAAGTATACAAAATCCAGCCCAACACCACCTAATGTTCCTCACTTGGGTGTCCTGTTTCATGCACAACCCCCCACTGAAGAAAGTGGCTTTGCTGCCAGCAAAGCACTGTTCTCACTGTAAGAGCCCTTAAGCTCCAAAGGGTAGGTCTGTATATGAGATTTCAGTCATTAAATAAACACGTCTCTAGAAAAACTTCAATACCTGTCCCTTCATGTAAGCAGATCCCACTATGCTGCAGGGAAGGACAGCTTCTCTTCTAATAGCTGGGGGTGGGGGAGGAAAGAGAAAGTTAAAGCAAGAAACATAAAATTACACAATTAGTCTTGGAAAGAGCTAAGAATTCTCCCTCTCCCAAATACCTCCACAAAGTAATAGGCTAGCTATAGAAGTCAGCATTCTATTCAAAATCAAATGCAAAAATGTCATACCTGAGATTAATAGTAGTTATAGAGAGGAAAAGAGGTTGCAAAAGCTAAGAAATCTAGTACTTAAGCTGTTGTGATTCTCCAATTGTACATTTTTTGGAGAACAGGCTATCAAAGCCTCCAAGTGCTTTGCAACCATTGAATCTCAACACACTTAGGTGAGAATGAACCGCATCAGAAACCGTGTTTTCCCTCTGGATAGCCTAAAGCTCACAAGCATTTTAAACATTTTACCCCAGATTGCACAGCAAGTCACTGCTGATTCATAGGAGAAGAGGGGACTTCTTGCTCAAAACCCTTCAGTTCAGCCACTACAAAAAGCTGCCTTTACCACGTGTACCACATGCATATTTTGCCAATCTCTCCAAAGCAATTTAGATGTCTAACACAGAAATATGCTGATTAAAACCTTAGGGGTATTACTTCGAATACATGTGCTAGCTCACTTCCATCTGTGTCATTATTAAGTCCTGACAGTAGGTTAACTATAGGGCATGTTGTCACGAGCCTAAGGTGGGGTGGCAGAAACTCCTGCTGTTGCCATAGGGCTTTTTGTTCCTTCTTTCATTTTTCAGCTCTTAGCCTCATGCTTCCAGTTTGTGGACTCTACCACTACGTAACAAAGAGCAACAAGGAAAACAAAACTGGTAACAAAACATAAACATTCTTCACCATTAAAACCTCTGAGTTTGATTTGAAATGCAACACAAGTTCCTATCCCATCCAGACCAGAGACTGCTTTTACCTGCAGCAAACTTGTTATGAAATTCAGGTAAGACCTATTCCCATAAAGAAGTACTGTTGCACAAGCAGGTATTTACCAGCCCCACAAACACAAACTAGGCAGCTTTCCAGACACCAAGTGTCATCCTTAATTTGGATAAAAGGGAGAAGAGCAAGGCTATGCCTACTTGTAAGATGGGTAGCAGCACCATCACAATCAAAACAATAAAAGGAAAAAAGATGACCGAGTTCCAGTCATCTTTTTTTTTCCAATACACATCCACGTATTCATCTTTATGTTAAAATACCAATGGCTCAAGACTGCCCTTAAGAAAACTACAAGTCATGTTTTGACCTATGCCTGAACATGACAAATGACAAGATATGCAGAATATCAGCAGTTTCCCTGCAGGCATTTTCTAGTGAGCACCATTTAAATACTAAAAGGTCTGGTGGTGCTCTGCGACCGAAGACTTGCTCCAAAGTGTTAAATTTAAAGTAGACATGAAAGTTATTTATTGTATTTTCTCGGTCTCACTGCATACCTGTCCTTCCATTAGCTAAAGGCAGAGGAAATGATTAATAGTATTTCCAAGCATAAGAGTCTGTAAGTCTCATAACAGTTAAAGGAATCAGAGCAGGTTAAAAAATACACAACCATTTCCATGTTGAACAAAATCGATTAAGGATTGCGTGATATGACTTCAGGTTTGAGGTTTATGGGCTTCAAGATGTTGCCTACAGGTTTGTCACTCTCAAAGGTAGACTTCTTTGGGGGCTTAGACTTCTAACTAACTTATTCTTAAACATTATTTCTGCCTTTTTTTTTAAATGGAGGCATGTGGAATCGACTCATTCTTTTGCAACAACCTTATTCATTGGTGGAATTCCTCCTACTTTTGCAGTTGCAATGGCAAAAAGGTTTTGCACAGGGGACAGCAGAAAGTTATCATTTATCAAAATCAAGAGAGAAAAGGACTTAAATGAGTCTTTCAAGGAAGGCAGCTTTATTCCTTGTTTTAAATTCATGTGCCAATCTTTGAGGGGAAAACTCATTTCAGACATCTCTTGCTAGTCAAAAAATCTGTACATCTGTGAGAAGATGTAAAGAAGCACCTGCTTCTTCTCTTGACACCATTTCAGTGGCATCAATTTGCCAATGCCACACCAGTAAATACTCTGCTGCTGTAATGACATGTGAAGTATCCTTCTTTGCCTCCCATAAAATAAAAACAATCCTTCACCACTCTACGAGATAAGCTGATGACAACAACAAAAAAAAAATCATGACATTGACATAAATAGTAGTGTTTTTATCTGGAAAAGCAAAAATGCAGGACTTCAGACATGTTTATTTCTAGTTTGGGTTTTGGTTCAACCCATTATAAAGACAAAGGGTGGTCATCATGTTCAGAAGGACATTCAGAGCTCACCACAGTTTCCTGGCACGGCTTCTGGTGAAATCACTCTTGCCAGCTCGAACTTGTTATTGAATTTGCTTCCTCCTCACACTGGCTCTCAGTACAAATTCTATCAAAAAGCATTTCTCTCTGGGCATTTACGGCTCAGTCAAACTGGATAATCAACTCAGAAGGAATGTAAATAGCAAGTGAAGATCCAAGCCTTAATGGAGGCAGCCAGCAGGCAGAATTACCTAGAAATACTACAAAACAAGTCCTGTCACTCATCCCTGCATTATCCATGCACTTCTATGGTACAGTGACAGCTACAGCTAAAGGAAGAGGCTGGCTTTACTAATCCAGCCTTCCCATAAAGTTCAGATTTCATTTCTTTTCTTCTCAGTGTATCCTGTACGGAGCACATGACAAGAGCACCATGGCCAGTGTAAAGATAGATAAACTAAACCACATGAATACTAGATGTTGCATCAAGTTTAAAAAGTAAATGGCATAACAGACTCAGGAATCCAGAGATTATAATCTTCAATTTCTTGATCTAGTTGAAATGCCATTTCTCCAGAAGCAGTGTTTAAGAAAAACAGTGTTTAGATCACATTAGATAAGGCACAATTTGTACTAGAATTGGCATAAAATTAAGCTTAACTCACTTTTAGAAGTTATATAGTACAGGATTCTGGATTGGGCCGTTTACAAACTGAATTAATAAAAAGCATATAACAGCATTCTGTTCAAGGTTTTGCCTAGTTCACTTTTTTTCCAGATTCCTCCTGCATTCATTGGAAAGTTTACTTGTAGCTCAGAGCACATACTGGAAAAGTTGAGGCTGATGTAGAACTCCAGTGAGCCAAGGATAGTTTTTCAAACTTTAATTTGGTATTACAAGCCTCATGCACCCTGATATGGTATAAGCAGTCTGCAGTTGCCTCCTGATTTGTGGCAAATATCCCTGTTATCATAGCTTCTCAGTTTACCACAGGAAAATTCTGTTCCCTCAGAAGTTTCAGATTAAGCTCTTATCCCAATATAATTTACACTAAGAGACTTCAAATATCTTAAGAAATTTAAAAAACCATCACCTGGAAAGTTATACAGTACATGCAATGAACTAGGGGATTGCATTTTCAGGGCTCTGTGAGATGATATTATCATCTCCAGGTTTAGTTGTGTTGGTTTGCTTATTCCAGTAGGCATTTGATAGCTGAGAGCTAGCATTTATTATAAAAGCCCCAAAACATACTTTGTCTCTAAGAGTCAAACAGAAATAACTGAACATGAGATTATGAGTTCAGGGGGTAGAAAAGGCTCATTGTTTCCCTCTGTAATTGGGAAACAAATTAAGAAAGGAACACTGATTTTCTCTCAAATGCAGAGGAAGAAACTGCTATAGCAAGTTGATGTACAAAACAAAAAAACAAGGAACAGATACTAGTGTATTCCATGCTGTTAGATGTGAGATAGTAACAAATAGCGACATATTCAGCTTAACTTTGATACTTAATTTTTAAATAGAAAAAATTCAGAATCTAGTGAAACCAATCTAAAGGCTGGTGAGCTGATACATTTGGGGAAATCAGATTTTTTTCTATTCCAGCAAATATATACTAAAGGACAGTCCCCAACAAGTAGACTTCAAAGATGGGATAGGGAACAAAACAACCTTCAACCCAACTCAAATCCTTAAGGGACTAATTCTACATTGCATATTACTGGTGTAGGCTTTACAAAGGCTATGAAGCTTCAGCAACAGCTGTAGCAAACCCTTGTAAGTTTGACTTGCAAATGCTTCTTTAGGTGTAGTCTAAATTAAATGAGTAAATGATTTATTGAAAGTGATGCTTCTTTGCTTACCTATTTAAGCCACACAAGGAAGGCAGTATAAAATTTAGTTACCTGCATCACTAGAACAGGATTCACAGGTAATCATCAATGACAGGGCTAAAAAAAGGCTGCATTCATACACTAAATTTATACTGTGGAGTAAGGACTGGGATTAACTCACTTTAAAGGTGCAGGCTCCCTCGCCAGACAGCCCGAGCGCCCTATGTGGTTCGTGGATCTCTAGGTGGCAGTAGCTGCTCAGATTTTGAGATCCTGTAAGATGCTTATCTCAAATTTAGCAACCAGTATCCTTCCATCCTCCTAGAATTGCCTTTCCTAACGTGAAATGTGACCCCCTCTCCCATTTCTTCATAATTTATAGTAGTCTGTAGCTGAGTCACAAGGATTTCTGCATTTTCCTAACCAAGTACACAAGAAAAGAAATGAACTGCCAAAGGATTGAGGTAATTTATAGCGTAAAGCATTGAGATCTTCTAGTCGATCAAAGGACTCAGAGAAACAAATATAAGAACAATCATGCCTTCTGTTCTCTACAAATGCCACGGCCAGAAATAACTGTCCTAATTAACTGGTTTCAGAAAATGACTTCTCTGGAAAATACAATATTCTAACCAAGGAAATTATACAATTGCTACAGCCTTATGGCAGCTGTCAGCAGGGCATGAAAAATAACTAACTGAGGTTTCCTTTTGCTTCCTCTGGTTGTGCACGGTACTATTCTTTGGACAGCTGAATCTATTCACACGGCCTAAACTACGCTGTAGTGGGACATTCTGCTACCAGTGGTATCAGCATTACCAAGAATTACAACCACATCAGTGCAGTACCATCCCAGCCAACCCTCTGTTCACCAGTCATAAAAGGGTAGACCATTGTACCTGAGATGATATTGGAGGTTTTTTTGTGGGTTTTTTTTTTTTTTTCCTATAAGACTGTTGCCTGATCAGTCATGTCCATGCCATTTCCAGTATTTTGGACTGTTTCATGTTCACTGTTGCTGTTGCATATAGCAACTCCACCAGTCTACAGTTGCCTGATAGTTAGGTACTGAATGCTGAAAAGGAGGAAAGGTTGAGCCTGACCCTACAGATCACCTACACTTTACACGTAAGACTGTTTGCCCCGTTCTGCATGGACAACTCCTGCAAACAGGGCTCCTCATTGGACTGTTCAGCACTTGGAATTGATAACATGCAAGTTTAAGGTACCATGCCAGAATTGCCTGTATGCACTGCACAGCAGAATCTATTATTTACTGTTTGTATTACAAGAGCATTGGTGAGTTCTTGTTGGGCACAGAGAAGACAGGCAAGACTCTCTCTGCCTCAAAGAACCTGCAGTCAAAGACAAGACTGAATAAGAGATGGCTAAGAAAACAGTAAGATTTGTGAGTTGACAGACAGGGGACACAGCCTACCAGCCCCATCCCAACTCATATATCAGGCAGTTCACTCAGTACACACCTGTGCTGCTTCCTAATGGCTTATCACAGCATACAAGAGTTGTTTCAGAACCTTCCCAGCTGGAGCTGAAGACAGTAGGTCATTGGTTAGCACTTCATTTCAGCAACGCACAAAAATAGCTTAGCTTCAGTGCCTTTAAAAGCTTCCTTTTAAAGGGTGTTTACAACCAAGGATTACTGAGAATGCTCGTGTATGAACTGATCTAAGAAATGATTGAGCGTTTCCCAATTAAGCAGCATTTCAGCTATTTAGGAGAAACCAAGTGCTCACAACATATGCTTGAAAACAGGTCAAGACAAGTTAGCAATTAACCTATTAAAAGCACATATCCTTCTCTAGTGGAGCCTCCAACAATTCATACAAAGCCTAATGTGAAATTTCTAGTGTGGGCACAGGGCACATTCTTAGAAGAACCTTTCAGCCTTTTATACAAACCAGGAAGGCAGGTATGAGAAATAACTTTTTTGTTTTTTAGGTTGGTTTTTTTTTAACAGGACCATACTTACTACACAAGTCACTCAGTAGAGTGACTTGCTTCCCTTCCTCGTGCAATGCTTACCCGTAAGAAGGGTTGAGAGGGTCTCCTACTTCCAAGTTTCTCATGACCTGCTTTTATACGTGCACTCCCTGAGAGAAATACTTTCTGAGCAAAATGTGCAGCTTCTGTGTTTTCCTTACAGCAACAGCAGAGTTGCACAAATGCTACAGCAAGGACTTTTGAAGTGCAGCCACTTTCAGCTCAGCACTATCATGTACGCAAAGCTTTTAAGCAAAAGCACAGAACCTTATTTTCCCCTATTATTTTTTTCATGTTAACAAGCCTTTAAAAACCTTTGCATCTGTGCTCTACATTTCGTAGTAGTCCAGCATATTGCAGTACTTCCCAAGCACTACTGTTACAACATAATGCCTTGGTGCTTAACAGCATGCTGCTTGAAGTTACACTCTCTTCAATTTAGTCTTACTCCGTCCAAGATAAAAGGCCTTTCCCATCTTCTTCCACCGTTATATCTGGATTATTCAGATAAAATGTTCTTCATCTTTCTGACCTGGTTTACCCTGATTTCACAGCCACATAACAACAGGATCTACCCTGCAGTTCCGGAAAGCAGAAAGCACTTGCAACATGAACAGAAGGCACAATGCTTACAAATGGGTTTTCCCAGACAAGGTTCAGTGAAGCTGAACATTAGTGGTGGTAGTACTACAGCAGAAAATAGATATTTTAGAGCTGAAACAGAGTCGCTGCTTTACTCTGAGACCCAGGTGAGGGACGGCACTCATCCCTGCAGAACATCACTGTCTGTCTTCTCCCTTTCCCCGAGTCTGTTTACACAGCCAGTGCCCTGGAACTCCGCACACAGGAAGCCGCAGCATCCCCCTAACAGCTGCTGCCTCCTCTCACGTGCCAAACTGCAGGATTCACACACGCACGGAGCCAAGAGCATCTCCTCTGCTTACGTTCTTCTATACCCACACGAACTCTGGGCCATCACGGGGGCTGAGTTTTCACTTGAGGGCTTGCAGACAGCAATCCAGCTTTGTAAGCAGAGCCTGCGATTTACACAGACACACTCCCAACACGATGATCTTCTTACATGGGACAGCCACTCGTGTGAACACAGCAGTCTTCACTTTTGTGAACCAAAAAGCCATTAAAACTTGGTGCAGTGAAAGTTCCTCCTGCCCACAAGCTCATTATCCAGCCCTTTGCTCTTATCTATAGACAACCAAGGAAATTCATTTTATCTATTTATCACCATGAATTAAAGATTACAGAAACAGCGGCTGAAGAAAAATGTATTGCCAGGATAGATTCTCTGCTTTCATTAGAACTGTGTTACTAGAAACATAAATAAGTAATGACTATTGATCTTGCATAACCTCAGAACAGTAAACTACAATAAACTGAGAGGAAAAGGGCATATCTTAACTGGAATGTACAAACCAAGACACCAACAGCACCTCTTGAAAACAAGCTAGCAAAGCAAGCGTGGCCCACAGCCGTAACACCTCATGCTTTTAATCCTAGGAAAAAAACCATCCACGGGACAGCACAAGGTTTCCAAAGTATTAATTAAACCTCTGCCAAACAGATTTACCATTTAACCCCAGGGTTTTTTCCTGGGTGAAGGCGTGTCTGACCCCCCGATCTGAATCCGCAGCCCGTGGGTCGAGGCTCTTTCTGGAGCACCGGCACCTTCAGCCGCTCAAGCCGCCGGACTCGCTCTTCGCGCTGCCCGGCCTCGCCTTCCCTCCTGGCGGCACCCGGCGGGCTCCCCGCTCCCGGCGGGTGTTGGAAGCGGGACGGGCAGAGGAGAAGGCCCCCGTGCCACCGGATCCCGGCGGCGGTGCCCGGCATGCTCCACATTCCAGCGGCGGTCCAGCTCCAACAAGTGCATCGCGCCCCTCCCTGACGGCGTCCTGCCCCGGCCCTCCTC
>VZTB01005309.1:125410-141273 GCA_013397245.1 Thryothorus ludovicianus | reverse complement strand
GGCGGGATATTGGTTTACTCCGCCGGGTATTAAGCAAGCCCAATCCATTTAAATATCGCTCCCGCGCTGACCCCTCCGTAGTTCGCCTATTAAGAATGCAATCAAGATAATAACAGGCATTGCTTATTAATGAGCGCCCCAGGTAACGTTACACCGGTGACTTTCTGCCGGCGCCCAGCGGGAGCTCAGTCCCAGCGGTCCCGAGGCGGCTCTGCCTGGACCGGGACCGGGACGGGACCGGGACCGAGACGGATTCCGACAGCGGGGCCGCCCGTCGCATCAGCGCCCGCCGGCGGGGACGGAGGCGACCGCGGAGCCCGGGGATCCCGGGCGAAACTCCTTTCTCAGCTCTGCCCGGCCGCCCGCAGGGTGGATTCCGTACCCCTGACAAAAATCTGTTTGGCCATCTCCTCCTCCTGCGCGTGCAGCAGATTCAGTAAATTATTGATAGTGGAAATTGAATGGCGGAGGCAATAATGGTATCCCCTGATTGACTAGCTCCATTTGATCTTGGTAAAGACAGAGATGGCACGCTCCCCGGCTGGGCTGGCGGCGGCAAGTGGGAGCGTACGCGTGTGCTGGCGGGGCACGGCGGCTTGTGCCACATCCCACGGCAAAAGCAAGCTGCGGGAGAAGAACTGGCTTCGCTCCCTGCCTGGCATGGGCTCTGGTAGCCTCGCCTCTTCCATCTTCCCTCACAGGCAAAATTGGAGGCAGTTGCTTTCCAGGAGATAGCGGAAATCTTTCATGAATCGGTTAAAGCGCCTGTTTTTCTACACCTCAAAGCCTGACTGCCATTTAATTGCAATTAATGCCAAAGGCCCGTTCGCTCCATGCACTTGTGAAAATTTATTTATACTGGGAGAAGTGTGTGCAACTCATTGCTGCCCTCAGACAGTCTGATTGCCTGTGTGCTTTTGGTATGAAACACCTGCATCGATCAGTAAAGAAAATAACCCAGATGTCTGAAATTCGAGTACACCTAAGGCCTTCCATATAAGTCAATTTTCAATATATATTAAAGGAAAGATTCCTGATGGTTAGTAACCTCTGCAGCTTTAAGAACTTTTTAAAAAATCATGCTGAAGTACCACATCACCATCCTTCTTGCACTTGGGGGTTTGGTTTCACTTACTTGAACTCAAAATGTCAGCGAGCATGAAGACAGTTCTACCTCTTTTGTCTCAGTGTTTTCCAGTCCAAATCTATCCAATTTACGAGAAAGGAGACATTTTTAAAGCCTTCACTAACAGCCTGGGCCTGAGGAATCATGTCCAGCTCTTGTTGGCTGATAGATAGTCACTAATACAGGCCAAGTCCTGCTCAGCTATTTCTGTATTATTCAAATTCTGCCATTAGGGATATATTAACCCTTCCTTTTCTCGCTCTGATATACCAATATAAGCTTATATGTCTCAGCAATAATGCCAGGTGGATGTTCCAGAGATACTTCAAACACATGTTTGTACTTGGAATTCGCTGAGTTTACGTGTTCATTTTATTTAGCTGTTTTAGACTTCACTCCACAATACTGTTTAACTTTCCAGATACCACTGTATTAGTGTGGGTACCTGAATTCACCAAGGCAGCATGTTTTCAGCAGCCTTTTTGCACAATCATAAAACAGCACAGCTTCAATATTCCGTGTTAATAAGATGGTGCTTGCAAGTACAGTATTTGGATGATCCACCAGACAAATTAAACAGTAGCAGGAGAGGCTACTTTAATCAGCTGTAATGTAATACATTACACACTTGTTATTCCTGGAGGAAAGACTCTTCTTCTAGTACACCAGGCATGCAGATGAGCAGCAGCAAGTATCATCCTTCAGAAACACTGCTGGCTTTTTGTCAGGACTGAAGGAGAAGGGATATACTCTGAAAAAATCTGCTTGCAATCAGAACAAATTTTTTACTTTTGGAAAGGAAGCATGTGACAGCTAGCCTGACAAGTCCTTGCTCTGTGGGAAGTGCTTCAGCTCAGCTCTGCTAAGAAATGAGAATCATTAATTCCATGCAACCAGGAAATTCCCATTTTTCTCTGCTACAAGCATGTTGCCTTTTGCATCTATGTAGAGATCTTCCTGAGGAAGAGGTGTGGTCAGAGGAGCTGCTGTTTCTTGCTGATATAATCAGTCATTTGAGCATTATTACCAGCTAGTGCTCGATTACTCAGAAAATGAAAAAGTAACATAAATAATAACTTGTTTGGATTTTGAACGCACATGCAATTTGGGTTCCATATTTTTCAATCAGACCCTGACTTCCAAGAGAATTTTTATGAATGAACCCCCAAAAATTGGGTCTTCAAGGTATTAGTTTGTGAAGCAACTGATAACCCTCACATGGGGACACTGGCTCTGGTTGGACCTCCACTCCTTTGTCCACAAGGTGCACTATAAATTTGGAGGGTACATAAACCATCACCTTTGAGATTTGTGGGACACACAGGATGTGTCAGGCATCCTGATGTTTTCTTGGTAGACCCAAATGGAGTTCTCTTTTGTTGTGTCTAGAAAAAAGACGTCTTCCAGCCTTTCTCAGGAGCAGCCATGTTTTCCCCATTTGGACTGCACAGATGTCACATATAAGAGGCACTTGAAAAGAAAGCCACAGCACAATTGCATAAGGAAGAAAAGGGCAGGAAGACCCCTTTCTGATTTTTTCAGATAATTCAGTGTATCAAGACTCTTGGTGTTGTCACAGTATGCCCACTTTATATCATTTACCTTGGAACCAAGAATTTTTTCTGTTCATGACTAATTAAAATTTTTTTTGCATACACAAATCATACTTCACCATTTTCCGAACAGCAACAGGAAAAGAGTATGAGTTGTCAATCAACAAAATGTTGATTTATCCCTGCAGTAATATTGTTAGCAGGAGGGTAAAACCATTGTTTTTTGCTGAATTCAATTTAAACTGTAGCATAGGCACTAATGATGCTGTAGATACTATAAAGAAGAAAGCAGAAGCATGCACACCTGGTTTCTGTCTCTGTGGAGATTATGCATTATAGTGATTGATGTACGAGGTCCAAATTTATTGATAAACTAATTATATGATAAAGTAGTTTGTGGGGCTCTTAAATTCCCCCATTGCAATTGTAGGAGAAACAATAAAAAAGTCAATATTTGAAGAGAGACATTCTTAAAAGGTACATAATTAGACAAAAGGTAATGTATGATTGAGTCTCCCCTCCCCCAAACTGTCTTTATAGTCCTCATTTTATTCACGTAGTATCTTGACCTGTTTTTGAATGAGAAGAAGGTGAAGAAGCTACAATTTGGAATTCTTCTCACTTGGCTGTCAGGAAATAGAAACTAGTCCTGATTACAAAAAGGACAATGCTATTGATGTACTTGGGTTTTGATGCTACAGGGGTTTTTCTGTTAAAAATTTTAATTGGCTGAAGTAATGTCTTGTATCATTACAAGCATTTTATGTTTAATTATGTTTATTCATGTTTTCTAGTTACCTTTATTTGCGCTTTTTTTCACATTAAAGGGATGGAAAATTCATGGAAATAAACTTTTCCAGCTCAAGTAATGCCAAAAATTGCAATGGATTATATACACAAGTTACATACACAATCAGAGTGGCAGACATTGTGTGTTTGTAGGATGACTGGGCTATGATGCCACTTTACAATGATTCAATGGCAGCAGCACACACAAGAGAGCCCCTCATGCTCCACACTAACATCAGAGCACCAGTAAAACTTTAGCATCTCTGAGGACCAAAGCCAAATTCTGCTTAACTTTGTAAAATCTTTGTATTGTGGAGGCTTTGACTGAGAGATGATGAGGGAAAGATGGTGGTGATCACTTCTCCAGCTTACCCCTTGTATTCAGGGGTTGGCCAAGCTGTGGCCACAGCCCCTCCTGGGCATCAGTGTTTGTGTTAACCACCTGGGGTTGGTGGTTCTTGGATCTCATAACCTCAAGGGCAGCCTACAAAGAGTTGCTGTCATTCTGGTCTGCAAGCAGCTCGCTGGGTGTCTAGAATAGACCCTGTGCCTTAAATAGCACGGGGTAGTCGCTCCTAATTTCAAGCATAATTTCACCTTCAGTGAACAACATTTTTTGAGAGGCCTTTCAGCCTCATTTCAGCAGAGAAAGTATTAAGTGAAACAACAAAGATGGGAATATAAACCCATCATTAGACGTGGTTTGTAGGCTGCATGCACATAGGATAAAGCAGGAAAACCTACTCTCTGAATCACAGGCACCAAAACCACAACATTTTTCCTGAAGAAAATACCACTTAATAGCTCAGAATTGTCATCCTGCAGCTACAGAAAAAGTAGGTGTTTTTAAAACTCTAACAATTAAAATAATTGTTTTCTTCTCATGTCTGCTAGAGGTATGCCAACTTTCCATCATATGGCAGGATCTGAATCTTGTCTCATGCCTTCTAATCAGGGATTTTAGCACAATTTATGTGCATGAAACTGCTTCTCTGACAGAGTTCTGGGGTAGGTGCAGATTAGCCTTTTGCAAACAAGGTTTCTATTACATGTTTCTATTACATATACATCTATTAAGCTGCTCATAAACAAACTTGTTTGGTGAGCATGCCAGTTCTGGGTTTGTTCCTTGCCACTGTTAATGTAGTTGTCTCTACTGGCATGAAGTGTTGTGGAAATGGGATGTGTGATATGTGGCAATTGCCACATGCAATGATGTACACAAACATACACACACACACGAACACAAAAAAAAATCCTCCCCATCCAAACCTCTAGGCTTTTCTTTTGGGGTTTTGCAGGAACTCCGTGCACTGCTTGGACAGTGGGACTCCTAAACCACACATGAAGTCACTCTTCCCTGTGCTGAAGGGCTGGGGGAGTCCAGGAGGATAATTCACCCTTCATTCTGACACCTGGTCCCATGGCCAGTGTCCAGCCATGCCAGGCTTGTCCCACACTGTGGGGTGCAGGGCAGCTGTTGAGAATGGCACAGAAAAAAAGATGAGAATGAGGAAAAAAAATATGGAGAGAATGAATCTAACCCAGGAGAAACATTAAAAGTTTGGTTTGTCATTTCCTGATGCTTTGACATTCACTAAAACTGGCAACACATCTCCTGAGTGCCTCTACCTCACTGCTGTTGTTTTGGAGGCATTAAACACCCAAGAGTATCCAGTGCACCAGGTGTCTGGCGTGTGGTGCCTGAGCCTTCCTCACTCCTCCCTGACCTTGCTGCTAACAGCCCAGCCCAGGCTCCATCACAGCTGACAGAAAAGAGGGCATGGTACAACAACAACAACAACAAAAAAAATGCAGACTCTGAGGGAGCAGCAGACATGGGAAGGGAAAAGAAAATCCCCCCTTCCCCAAAGAGGTTGCGTGTGATTCTTTGGGGTGGTGGAAACCTGAGCCAAGTGTGGAAAGATTAGATGGCTAGAGATGCACTCCTGTGACGAATCAGGCCATTGGAGCTCTATGATTAAAGAAGATCAGAAAACTGTTGGTGCACTTGTGGGTGAAAGGTGTTGGGATTGACTCATCTCTCCTTTCCTCTAAGTATTCAGTGGGTTTCAATTAGATGCAATACAGTGGATTATTTTTAATATTTAAAGGGATCGGATTCCAGGGGGTTTATAAACTTAGCCAGCATCTTATCAGAATAGGTGTATGCCTTAGCAAACCCTCCTCAATGCATAACTTTGGAAAGCTTATTTTGAGCGTATGCTTAAAATAAGCAAGCTCCAAAATCCCAAGTCCAAAGCCCTTTGAATGCTCTTTTGTAGCTTATTTTTATTTAAGCAACTAAAATCTTCTCTGCCATCAAGCTCAAGCACTCCATTTGCCAGGTGCAGCAGCTCAGTGATATTGCCCGGAGGGTGATGGGCGATAAGAGAGCTAAAGCAAACAGCTGGGGAGGGGAGATGGAAGATGGTGTTTGGCACCAGAGCCAGTAACTGTTCTGGGGTGCCCACCATCCACAGGGTCCCGCTCCAGCCAGGAGCTGACAGGAGAGATCCTCCTTGGGTATACAGAAATCTTTGGGAATGCAAAGCATGTGTAAACATGAAATAGTTCTTCTGGCTCTCCTGCCCTCCAGGACTTTCATATTAACATATTTTATGCTGCACTTAGATAGTTGTCTTCGTCTTCCCAAAGAGGTTAAGGTTAACTTTGGCTCCATCCCTTTTAAAAGCAAAGCCACATCAATGCTTTAAACAAGCTGATGTGTTTAAAGATAAATTCAGGTTATTTTTTCTTCAAATAGAGTATTGAGCTGTTTCACCTAAGAAACAAAACATAAGAGTTCAAAACATTTTCTGTGTTAACCACCTAAAGCACTAAAGAGAGAATCATCTGCCTAACAGTAGATATCTTGGTTAATTACAAACTAAAATTATCAGTGCCATAATAAATACTAAAAAGAGTCCTCAAAATGAAACTCAGACCCCATTTGGCTCTCCACCTCCAGTTACTGTGGCATGTTGCTCAAGAAACAAGTATTGGATTCATCACATTAAAGCAAAAATTTCCCTTGACTAAAACATTTCATTTGTACGGTGTCATTTCTGTTTATTGAACACTTGAGATTGTTAATCCTTCAGTAATTTAATGACTGGAACCACGTCGTGTGTAGCTGTTACTACATTCCACTTTGGAGATGAATAGGCAGCCATGTGTCTGTCCAGGAGTTTTCATCTGTCCAAACAAAAGCTCTGGTCTGCTCATCCATGGCAGACGGGTGCCCAGGTGGCATGAGAGTAGTAGAGTCACTGTTGGCTGTGTGCTCACCCATTCCTCAGGGGGTGCCAATACACAGAAGATGCCAACAAAGAAGGTGCAGTCCTCACTTCCTTTTTCCTTCCACTGTAACACCCAGCTCCAAAGAGCAGGAGTTGCACAGGGGCTGTTACTACCCTGCAAAGGCCGGCTGAAATTATTTCAGGGACTTGCATGGCAGATTTGTTTCAAACAGTAACTAGTGCCAGTACAGCTGATTTTTTTGGTACTACTATTAATATATTATTTTCCTCCTCACTAGTATAGCATGGGAGTGGTTGGAAGCGTAGCTGGTTCTCTCTCTACAGCATGTGATGTGCTCAGACTATCATTTATAGGTGCAGGGAGATGGGAACAAAACATAGGGTGGATGTACGACTACTTGGGAATTCAAAAATCCTGAAATATTGATCCAGAAAATCAATACAAATTTTAAGCTATTTTAAAATTACTTTCCTCACGTTCTACACCATTTCCCAAATAGGAAAACATATTGATTTCTTTGCTCCAGCCTGCACAAGGTCAGCGTGGCTTTTGAGGGGTAAGGGGTGGTTGGGCCGGGTGCATCCACCAGTGGACACATGGTCACCACCACAAAACCCATTTGAACATAATCTTAAGCAGGAGGAAGGCAATCCTGCATTTTGAGGCTCAAAGTTCCTGTATTTTTAGGGTTGGATATGACTCACGGAATACCCAAGTAAAATCTAACTCTGACTTTGGCAAGACATTTAGTGGGGTCTTGGTGGCTCAGGACTTGTGGCATTAGAGTGTAAATTCATAAACAACGTAATATATGTTTACTTTCTGGACAACGTTTATTTTTCATGTAGTTTATACATCTGAAACATAAATACCTCTCTTTATTTCATTAGTTGGCTGTTTAATCTGCTATAATTTATTGCAAATTGCAGTTGTATTATACGGCCTCGTGGTGCCTTTACTTATTTGAACATAAACACCACTGAAGTCAGCAGGAATGCAAAGGTTTTAAATCAGAAGGGAGCCAAATTCTAGATTTTCAGCAAGGACTTTGCACCAAGGCATGAAACCCCTTATTTTAGACTTTTGTTATGTTTCTGTTTGATGCTTTACCCTGCTACGTGCTCCAAGCAGAATCATTTTCCCTTACAGGCATGTATAGCTTCTTCCCCTTTGGTTTCTTAATTTGGGTTAGATCCCGTAATATGAAAAATATACTCAGATATTGCACCTAGAGCACATTGATGAGACCTAAAGAGCTCTTCTGTGAAGGGAATTAAGATCAAAAAGAATGTGGAATTTAAATATTCAACATTTCTTCTTGGATATGAAACAGAAAAATTGTTTTGATGCAAAAGTTCTTGTGACAGAATATGTTACTTAGACTCTGAGACCATATTAGGATAAAATGTCTTTTTTATATAGGAATTGCACTCCTTCATATGGAAATTATGACATTTTGTCTATTGCCTCTTACTACAAATGTTTAAGGATCTGTTAAAAATATTCTTTTTTAGAAGTTTTATCAAGATAAAAGAAAGTAAATAAGGGCCAGTCCAATTTTCAGGCTTATTTCTGAGTAGTTTCTTGATTTAGACCCTGTCAACTGCCAGAAAATTGCACCAACTACCAGAGCTGGGGAAGCATAATTGATAACATAGTTTATTTTGCAGTTTGGGTTTGCTCTGCTTTTGTCAGACCCTCACCCTCAAAGCAAAGGAACATGGTGTTAATTCCATGAACGGGTGGGCTTACAGAAAAAAAGGCTCAGCCTGAGTGCTAACACAAATGAAAGACAAGTAGATGAAACACACATTCTCATTGTTTGACAAACTGGTACTAGACCTCCGTGTGAATTTAGCCGATTGATTTTTAACTCACCATTAATCTTTACTAACACCCCACAAAAAGCACGGGCTCAGAAGGCAGCTTCCCCCATCAGGGCTTCAGATAAAGCAGGGCATGCTTGCAGATGGCTGAGGGATTGTCACGAAGTTAGACCTTTCCCCCTGTGCTCTTCCATCCTAGGCAAGATCCATCACTATTTCTTTTCATCCAAGCACTGCTCCCCTAAGGTGGGCTAGCCTGGGCCTGCCAGGACTCCATCCAGCACTATCCATCACTTCTGCTTGCCCTTCACCTCCCCACTGCCAGAGGGGCAAAGAAGCCCTGCAGGGAAGATCTGATGTTAATTGGAGCCCCGGGCAGCTGTCACACAATGGTCTCTGGTAGTTAAGGAGGTGACTCAGTACATTGCTTTGGTCCTACCCTGTTGCTCTTGGACAGGCTGATGGATCCAAAGAAGATCATTTGGAAAGGTCCATCATCTTTGGCTTTTCTCCTGGCCTGAAGTGTACACCTCACATTAGTCTGAATTTCTTCCCTGTTTTGTCTGGGAAATCCCTACAGAAAATGAATAGGAAATTCTGGCCATTTCAAGTTAACTTTCTAGGTTTGTCTTTTTAAGGATTTAGCCTTGTTGTCAGATGTTTTGGCTTTCTTAAAATTTGGGAACCAGCAGAATTTTCTTAAGGGACTGCTGCAGAAATACTTTGATGGGAAAGTAGATGATAAAAATAACTACTAGGTGCCAAAGGCAGTACACTGGGAATTAAAAGCTCTTCTTAAGTCAGAGACATTTGTACCTTTAAAAGAGCTCAAAAAAAAAAAAAAAAGAAAGTGAGAAAAGCAGTGGGTATGCAGGGCTATGACCATGGCTGGACAGCTGAGTGAGTCTAGGTGAAGGATTTGGGATGAGAAAAACAACAGGTGGCAGGCAGAAAAAGCATGAGAATCAGATCTGCCTGGGGAATAAGTGGTAGATAGAGTGACTGACTGCTGATGTAGGAGCAAATGCCACACAGAAAGGAAAGAGGTGGATCTATGATTAAACTTTTACCTGTTGCTACCACCAAGACTTTTATAAAAGACTTACGCGCAACAATTAAACCCCTCAAAAACCAAAACTAGGGAAAAAATCCTAGAATTAAGTATTTGTTCCCTCAGAAGAGGATGAGAACAAAACATGTGACCAAGGTTATTCGTGTAACTTAGAAAAGTGTTCAAAAACGGAGATGAATGATGAGTGTGGTGCAAGGACTTTAAATATCTTAGTAAATAAAGCAAATTTGGGACACAAAAAGAGATTCATATGGAAAATGCTGTAAGATTCACTCCTTCTGTGGATGACTCGATGACCAATAGATGCAGTAGTTTTTTTTTCCTCTCTGATGCAACAAAATTTCAGCAATATAATAAAGGGTATCACACTTCAGGCTACAACAAAAGATTTGTACCATAGCAAAAGATATTTGAGATGTATCATCATCCACTGGAAAATTTCAAATCTAGAATTTAGCCTCATTTAAAAACTGCTAAGTCTTTTTGTTTTCCTGGTCAATACTATATTATCAGCTATCTGTTTACAAAATTCAGCCAAATATTATCTCAGATGGTTTTACAGACTTTTGGCAGGTGTGAGTGAATACGTATTTTACAGAGCAAACCAACACATGAGCAGCTCCAGTGTCTTGACCTCTGCTCACGTCTCTTGCTTCATCCCATTCTCAGTAGAGTTGGTTGGGTTTCAAAAGGTGTTCACTGTCAGAAATCAGATGCCTTTTTTTTTTCCTTTGGTACACATCTGTTTCCCTGAAATCCATTAAATCCACTGTCTTTTCATGATATCATTTGGGTTTGAATCTGAATATTTTATCAAATGTTGTTTTCAGATTATCGATAATAGCTTTAGACAAAAGTAATGAAAGGCTCTGAATACTCTGTCAAACAATTTAGAACTGAGTTTGTGTTGAAAATACTGGGAAAAATTTAGTTTTGAAATGTCACATATTTTCCCAACTCTGTCTGCCGTGACAATGTGTGGTCTTTTCTGATTCCTGAGAGAAAATCTGAATGGGAGCTAAGTGACAGATACAGAGCTACTTGTGGGCCACCACACAAGCTCCTCCTATTGCTGTTGTTTCAAGGGGTGAAACATGTAAAAGAATAAAGAAACCAGGAATAAAGAATGCAGGATGAGGGCTGAAGTCAACATCTTGACATTTCCATAGCTGTACGGGTTTAGTGTCTCTAATATTAGACTAACACACTGCAAGGGTTAGTATGTTAAGCTGTACTGTTATGTCTTGTCTTAGACTGGAGCAGTAACCATCTAAACAGCCATCATCATTCTCTTTCCACTCTCAAATGTTTCTTAAAAACACATCCTTGAGATAAAGAACTGTGCGCTTTGTGGTTGGGTTTTGCTCTTTTTTAAATTTATGGTATATTTCACCTTATTCAGTGCTCATAGGGGAGCTTGGTAACGTCTCTGTATTGTTGGTGAACAAATGGAGGTAAAAGAGCTGGGAAGATCTGCCACACAACACACAAGCTGCACAGGAACTTGGCTTTACTGCAGGTTATCACCAAAATCAGCCTAGCTGGTCTTCCCTCCTAATAGCCTTTAAAGAGCACACACAGAAAATGAGCCCCCAGACACTGCCTATGTGCTTCTACTCTTGCCAAACAGGTGACAGAAAAGTTAATCCTGAAGCCTTCCCTGCCAGGACCACTGCCAGGGTCCCTTCCACCTCAGCATGCCTCACTCTTTTTTTTTTAAACTGCTTCAATTTGTATTTTACCATTCGTTATAATAATGGAGTCTAATGAGAAGCTTGTGGCCCCATAAACTTTGGACATAATTTTAACTGTGTCAGCTTTAAAAAGTCAGTATCTGCCTCATCAAAGGGCAGTCATGTCCAATGTGGGTGTCTCTGTCAATTGTGTTTTGAACTGCAGCAATAATCCAACCAAACCATGCAAAGAGCTTTTCTACACCCACATTTCTTAATTATCATCATGAGACTGAGGTAGCTGAGACCAGATCTATAATGTTTTCTGGATGTCAAAATGCCCACACACCTTCTGTAATCCTTGTGCTACCAGCCCCCTTTCATATTGCTTTTAGTTGGTCCATCTAATTAACTACCACCATAACTTTTTACTGCATTATTCCCAAATCCCACAAAGGCTCTGTTTTAGAAAAAAAAGAAACCACTGTTCTGATGAGACCTCCTTAATTGACAATCCTAGTAACATTTCAGTGGATGATAAACACCCCTTCACCCGTTTCAGGAATGAACCATTTTTTTACAGTCAAGGAAGATCTAGGGCCTTAGAAGTCTCTGCATACATTGCATCCACAAACAATGCAATTTCTTGGGAGCTTTGGGGTGTACTGTCCATTTGGAGAATAAATAACTTCATTATTTTCACATGTGCTATAGTCAATAAGGATCTGGAATGGGAAAGTAGCGAAAATGTTATGACTTAATGAACATGTTGCAAAATCATTCTTGCCAAATGTCAAAATAAATTGGAGGCCAGAGTGTATGGTCTATGCTTGTTAAACTGGGGGTTTGTATGCTATTTTGGGAAGGTAAAAAAAAAAAAAAGAAGACAGACCACACCATGAAAACGCAAGGGGAAGGAAAGTATACACTTGGCCACTTATGGCAAGACCTTGGTCCATTACAGTCCCACCAGTAGTGCTCCCCACGAGAGACTGTACGAGAGTGACTGTGGGGAAAACACTTACTGACAGCAGAACTGGCTATGTGGTCATGCCCTGGCCCCAAAGCTCTCTGCTAGCAAAGGAAGGGCAGGGGCCAAGCCTCCACAGACCAGTTTATTCCACAGACCAGACAGGGCTAATCCCTGCCTCTTTGGGAAGCATCAAGCTGTGCCAGGGGTGAAAATGCATCACATCCATTAGCAATTTCAAAAGACTTTTTCCATCAGGGGACTATGAATTTGCACTCTGCCATGAAGTTCAAATGACAACAGGAATAACATAACTGGAACCAGATGTGCTTTTGCTGGAGACTCCTGTGAAATGTCTGATCATTTCCACCGGTATCCAATTGATTCTATTTTTGGCATAGACATACTGAGAAAAGCAGGTTTTGCCTATATTGCAGAGAGTTTTCTGTTTGTCCGAGCAATAAGTAGCTTGAAAGGTCTAAGTTTAGAAATATCTACACAGCTGAGGACCTGGATCCTTCGAACACCAAAGCGTGTCACAGCTATCTTCCCTTTGAGATTGCCTCAGGAAAAGACCAATTAGGATTACATGATAAGTAAAATTATTCCCATACTTACATGGCTGGGAAAATAGGTCTCTCCAACTGCATATTCAAAAGGAGATCAAAGCAATATTGTTCTTTTGCAGTTAGATTTTTGACTTATTTATATTTTTCCCCATTATGTACTTGTGCCACCAGCACCAAGAAGTCACAGGCATGTGCTTCTTACTTTACCTCTACATCTAGTAATGAGAGTGCCATCAAAGTGCCTGTATTTCTTGCTGCCTGCATGAAATGTGTGGATACATATATGTGGCTTTCATTTATTTTGTTTCACAACACAAGGAGGGGGAAAAAGCTCTTCTTCATACACCTACATCTATCACAAAGCAACTAAGAATAGAAGCAATATTGAGACAGATGGAAATGTTAATGGTGACAGCTCACAAGCAAGAATCACACATTTGTGAAATAATTAAATGGGTGGGCAGTTGTTACATGAACTCCATGTCAGTTGGTATGTTTTCCTGGCTATAATTTTGCAAAAGTATGTCTCAGAGATATTTTCAGTTCACGGGAGGAATCAGTGCCCTACCCTACACCTTGCTGGCACTTGGGTGTAGGAATTCTCCAAAGGTGGTGAGCAGCTTGCAAGTGAACCTGTTCACCACGTGCCCTGGGGGCTGCAGGATGTCCCCTGACATTTCCCTGCCAGGGCACTTTACTATTCCTAACCATGTGGTGGGAGAGATGCAGAAAGGAAGTGTAAAAATATTTGGAAACATGACAGAAACATGGGATACTCACACTTGTTTCAAAATCTTACTTCCAGGTATACAAGCATTACCTTTTCTTTTACATTTGATTTGCCCATATTCTGTAGTCCTTACTATTAGCTGGGCTTGCTGACCACAAATGAAAATGAGCATTACAAAACCAGTCCTGCATTTCTCCATTCTTTCTTTCTAGCTCTTCATGCCCCAAAAAGCCATCAAATCCATTTTAAGGACCACTTTCACAAGCCTACTTTTGCTAGCTCCAGTTTCTTAGTCCCAATCTAATGTTAGCTCAAAGGGGAGGGAGCCGTTAAAGTGTCTTTTCCTGCATGCTTTGCCTTGCACTGTCTCATTCCCAAGGTCTAGGGAATCTACTGATTTTCAACAACTTTGATAGGTACTGTTTCTTGCAGGTGCTGTTTACTGCACTTGACGTTACTATTTTTTGCCAGAGGAATGAACTAGTTCTCCTGAAATCTTAGAGATGCTCTCTTTGTTTGTGTATCTGATTAAAAAATTCTAGCAGCTACATCTTCAAGTGCTCAGTGGTGATTTACTACAATGATTCATGGTAAGACTTACAGCTCCAAGGAAAATCTGTCCCTCGGGATTTATCCACCTTTCCAGAATTTCTCATGGCAGGGCAACCATATGCCACTGTATTTAGGAAGCAACTTGTGGTTACTGAATGGCAGCCAGTCTGCATTTTCTTCGTGCATTTCTAAAAGCTCAACAGCATTAATGCGATAAAAGAAAAAAAAAATAAAAGGACTTGCAGTAAAAAGCCAAATGTATGCATCCAGCCACCTCAGATTAATGAAATACTAGACATTAATCCACTGGCATACATGCCTGTGAATGCTGGCCACTAAAAATAAATAGTGAGAAATATCAGACCATTTGAAACAGGAGATTGTTGAGCAATCCTGAAAATCAAAAGGTTATCCAAATGGTGAGCTGCTGAGAATGGCAAACTTGCAGAGAGATAATGCCTGTGTAAAATATCATATTATAAAAACCATCTCCTGCTGGACACAGACACCTGGCAGACACCAAACCACTGAAGACAACACTCATGGTACCAGGTAAAATAAAACTTCAAAAAAAGAGAGGCAAAAAAAGACTGCCACATCAAAACTCTGGAAGATGAAGACATATTCCAAGAAGATTGGCCATTTTACAGTAACTGTAAGAGATGAAAGGTGGTGATGAACTACCACCAAAGCAGTGACAGTTCGTGGAGAAGCTGTAGATACTAAAATCGATAAAGCTACTTGCAGATTAAGGTATGAATCACCACAATGGGATCAAACATGGCCCGTGTCATTTGTTAGCAGCCGTCCATCACATGTGTCTCTGCAGAAAATTATTAGAATTCAAGAGAAACATGGCAACAGAGGCAGAAAGGGAAAGGTTGGAGTAAAGAGCTGGCAAGAAAGTAATGGGTGCAAACTTAAAATACAGGAAGATATACAAAATTATGCACGGAGTGGAAAATTCATATAACTAGAAGATCCTTGACAACCTCCTAGATAACAGAAAAATTTATTTTGGGAAGTGGATAGGTTTTTAGAAGGGCCCATCGACCTCTAGTTCACAGTGGATGTATTGAAATATTAGCTCTACCACATTACTTTTTCCTAACTGAAAAAAGATCAGAGGACGTTTCGTTATGAATTTAATTAAACCAATAGTGCAAATCATGAGTGTTTGAATGTCACCCAGCCTCCTGACGACGGATGCTGCTGAGACCTGGCTCTTCTCGGGCTCCTCTCTCCTCGCCTTACAGCTGCTAAGAGCTGCCTCGTATGGCACCCTGACAGGTATCCCCAGCAAACGCAAGTTCTCCGAGTGGAAATGGAAAAATCCACGGAGGGATCCTGCCCGCTCCCTTCCCCGGCCGGCCTGGGCAGTAAAGGAGGAGGGTGCTAAGCCAAGGCCGCCGGTAGCGCATCTCCCGGAGAGGAGAGCGGCTGCTTTCCTTTAAGGATAAAAACCCCAAAGCCAGCCACCCCGAACAGATACGACCGCAGCGCAGGCGACAGATGACCGACTTTCTAGCGAGCCCCGCGCCGGCGCCCCTCCGGTGCCGTCCTGCACCACCTCCATTTTGGCTCCGGTGCCCGGCCCGGCTCCGGTGCCCGGCCCGGCTCCGGCGCTGCAAGCGGTGCCGTCCAGGGGCTGCTGACGAGGAGCTGCTCCGGGGCGGAGGGGGCGGGAGAGGGGCGGCATCCCCGGCGCCCCCATCGCCGCGGCACCGCGCCCCCCGTTC